>CAXKVX010001823.1:0-126940 GCA_964058865.1 Eleocharis quinqueflora
TCATGTAGGCCTTTTGACCTTTTTGTATAAATCATAATACTATATCAGTGTGTATATTTTGTGCATCGGGTTTTCATATCTTTTGTGTTGTTGATGCTTGTGAAAATCCCGATTTCATGTTGTACCTTTTGTATATAAATACTTGTAAACCTTTGTTGTTTATGATCGTTCTTGTTATATTATTGTATCTTTCTAGTAATGTTACATCTGAAATGGTATTATGATTATGTGAATTTGTAAATGCTATATTGAAAATGCTTGATTGTTAGCCTTACGAGTACATTTGTTCATGTATTCGCGGCGGGGTATGTCATGCCCTATTTTTCGGGGTGTGACAGTATCGCTACATAGGGGTGTTGGAAACCTTGAGTGTAGAATTGAGGCATTAGAATCGGCACTTGAGTGGAGGTTGATGCATGTTGCATACTCAGAGTTGGATCATCTTCCATCACTTGGGAGCATCGAGATCGGTATATTGGTTTGGCTTGGCTCCTTCCCTTTTGATCCATTCATTCATAGACTTGGGTTTCGATTTCCAAGTTGCTACATTCTTCACCCAATCCTTCTTTCCAAGAAATTTAATGACGTTAGCCAATATGTATATGATTGGGTTTGGTTCCCTCGGATTGTTTGGGCAAGAAATATTCTTGTGCCTAAGAATAACACACAAAATGTGAGAATATGGGAGGCTCATTTGCTTGTCAAAGCGGCTCTCATATGGCTAAGGATGATAAATGAGATGTCAACCGCTTTGTCTTTTGCAATCAAGCGTCTCAAGAGGTATTTGTTTGTGTGTTCAATATGTTGAACCCTAGAGAGTGTGGGTTGTTTATAAAATCTAGAGTTCTTTTTGCAATTCTACATGCGCAATTCAATACTTGATGGTAGTTCCTAAGACTCGGTCAATTTAGGTCAATTCAATTTGCACAAACAATCGGTTTGGCTTAATATTATTCTAAGTTGAGGAAGTGTAAACAATTCAATTCTAGACAATTATAACTATAGCAATTTTATTCTCCTTCAATAATTATATAGCAATTAAAAATAAGTAGAAGAGTTGAGAGATTGCAAACAAAGCATATAACGTGTGACACCGATATGTCAACGAAATTCGGCTATTGACGAGCATACGTCTTCGGGACTCCTGACCCCCTGACGTGGTAACAAGATCGAGCTGATACACTAACACTAAATATCCAATACAAGGTTGAACTTGGTCTCTTTACACACAAAGGTAGAGAACCAAGCCAAATAAACAAGGTATCACAAGGGCTAAAAGAACAAATAGAGGAAGATAGAAAATCTCTCAAATCTCTCACAATAATTTTGATCTAGGTTGAATCGTTAAATTTGAAAAGTAGAGCAAAGCTTTTAACAATTTGAATTAAGGATCAAAAGGTTTTAACCATGGAGATTTGGCTGCTCCTAACATAGAGAAAATATATTGTAAATTCGTGTGTAAAGAAAGGCATCAGTATCAGTATTTATAGTTTGCAGGTCAGGCACAATTAGGGCATAAATCAATCTAGTGTTATAACGCCATTGTCACACCCCGAACCCTAGGGCATGACATCCCCGCCACGAATACATGAAACACATGTACTCGTAAGGCTAACAATCAAACATAATCACTATAACATGTACAATTCACATAATCATAATACCATTTCAGATGTACAATACTAGAAAGATATACAACAAGAAACGATCATATACCACAACAAAGGTTTTACAAGTATTCATATACAATAAAGGTACAACATGAAATCGGGATTTTCACAAGTATCACAACACAAAAGATGTGAAACCCCGATGCACAAAATATACACACTGATATAGTATTATGATTCATACAAAAAGGTCAAAAGGCCTACTCGACAACTGACTCGTCTCACACATCGAACCCAATACCTGCAAAAATATATAAACAACGTAATGAGAAATATAATTTCCCAGTGCGATATTTAGTTTTACATTCGTAAATACAAGAAATCCTGTACCTGAAACTTATAATCCACAATATGCAAAGATAATGACAATATAGCAATATAATCAATGAAAACGATTATCAAACAATAAGAGTAGAAAGGAACATAACATGTCTCGAGTATATATGGTATCAAGCGGTTCTACTATTCAAACTATAATAATATAGGTCTGGTAGTTCAGTTCAGATTCCATATCAATTCACATCATTTCGAGACATTTCATAATTCAAACAATCACATATCAAAATCATTGACCCAACGTCTCATCGTTAGGTCCCAATAAGTAATATATTCCACTATCTCAACCGGTACTGAGCACAAAAGGGGATAGTTTCTATATGCGCATAAAGATCCTGTTTTGCGAAGTCAGGTTGCGATCCTCGTCCTTCGTATATTACCTTTCTTTTGCAAAATTCCATATCATTCCAGAAGATAAAAAACGGAGAACAAACAATATAGGTAACCAGACAAAATGATACTCCATTATGCAATACAAGCAGTCAATATAATCATGAATGATGAATTTCCAAATTATGCAATTCAATCGAATATCAAAATGCAACATATCATATTCACATTTCAGTATCAAACCTCTTGTAACTCCGAAAGTAAAACTACGCACCTGTCGAGTAGTCGTTGCGTATCGAATCGCTAAGCGTCGGTACTCAATCTCTCCTGATCCCCCGTAAATCTACCTAAACCAAGATAATGACATTTTTGAGTTTTGCTAATATTTCTCTTCTTCTTTTTAAGACTTTGAATTATAGATTTTAATTGATCTTAATTAGTAATTGAACAAATGACAATTGAATGTAAACATCAAGGTATGTATACCTTTAATTTGGTTCTTAACTAATATAACCTTTCAATTGAATTTGGTTTGGTATTATAATTGAACAATTTAACTAATATTCAAATCAAACATGGTCTCTTTGAAGTAATACACAACATGAACTTAATTAAATACCACATGCTTACAACATGCTTATACACAATTCACAACATAGTCTCTTTGGTGCACATGAACCCTCAATTACAATTTATATAACAATACCACTTACTTATTTTGCATAATTATTTTGCATACTTATTTTCATTTGGTTAAACCAACCCTCTAATCAATTGCACCTTTGTTTACCATTCTCACGGCAAGAGAAGAGAATAGAAATACCAAACAGCAAAAAGGTGAAAAAGAATAGAAAGAAAGAATAGTCATGAATATTTCCATCACCTTGATGGTGTGAACACACTAAGCACAAAAAAAATGTGGCTTTGACTTCACCCACGGCAAGAGAGAAGCAAAGGAGAACCCAACAACAAAGAAATGAAAAGGAGTAGGGAGAAGAATAGTAATTAAATATGCAAGTACCTTGAGGTGTGAACACACCAAGTACCAAAGAGGTTTCTTTGTTTGTTAACCCACGGCAAGGAGAAACAAAGGAGAGAAAATGATGGTGTGAACACAAAGAAATGCTTCTCTTTTCTATGTTTGTTAACCCACGGCAATGAACAAAGGAAATAATAGAAGATAAGGAAATATATGGCGGTAGGAAGAGTTCAGAGAAAGAAAAATAAGTTGTTTAATTGGTCTTTTGCAATTTACCCCTTATAAGGTTTCAAATTATGGAAAGGTCCTTGGCTCATAAATGCATTAAATGTCCTACTACAACACAATTTATTACTACTTCATTCTTTTAATTGTTTACTAATGTTTTCTTTAATTATTTACTATAACATTTCCCCCTCCTTAAAAACCTTTTTCAATCCTTTGAACGAAACTAGTACCTGATTCATGGAATAGCTCGGGATATCGCTCTCGGATTTTCGATTCTAACTCCCAAGTCGCTTCGTTCTTTGAATGATGACCCCACTGTACTAGCACTAATGAGATGGTTCGATTCCGAAGTCGTTGTTCTTTCCAATCCAAAATTTGCATCGGTTCTTCTTGATATTCGAGTGTATCATCCAATCGTAACTCAGAGAAATCTAGATGATGAGAGGGATCCCGCACATAACGTCGAAGTTGCGATACACGGAACACCGAATGTACTCGATCCAATGATGGAGGCAATGCAAGTTCATAAGCTACTGGTCCCACTCATCATAGAATCTGGAAAGGTCCAATGTAACGCTTCCAGTCACACCAAAACGATGTACTCCTCGGATTGGGGACACCTTGAGCCAGACATGTTCACCTTCTGGAAATTCCAAAGGTCTCCGTCGTACATCTGCATATCGCTTTTGTCGTTCTTTGGTCGCTTTGAGTAGATTTAACACAATTCGAGTCTTTTCAGCTGTTTGTTGCATCATTTCAGGTCCAGTTGGTACGTAAGTCCCAGCTTGTTTCCACCACAACAGTGTCTGACATGATTGCCCATATAACGCTCCAAACGGAGGCATTCCGATGCTCGAATGGTAGCTATTGTTATATGCAAATTCCGTCAAATGCAAATAATCAATCCAACTTCCTTTGAAACTCAAAACACAAGCTCGTAACATATCCTCCAAGGTTTGGATTGTCCTTTCTGATTGTCCGTCAGATTGTGGATGATGTGCGGAACTAAAGTTCAGTTTCGTGCCCATCGACTCTTGAAAACTCTGCCAGAAGTGTGATGTAAAACGAGTATCACGATCAGAGATTATTGTCCGAGAACATCCGTGGTATTTGAACTGGAACTTCATAAATGCTTCGGCTAGGTCTTTTCTCGTTGCATCTGTTCGGGTTGGTATAAAATGAGCTACCTTTGTTAACCTATCCACAATCACCCAAATCGTATCATATCGCCCCACTGTTCTGGGAAATCCGCTCACAAAATCCATCGTGATTGCTTCGAACTTACTCTTGGGTCGTACAATCGGTTGTAAAAGTCCAGCTGTCTTGCGTCGATCTGCTTTAACTTGTTGACACACTTGACATTTCTCCACATACCGTACCACTTCTTGTTTCATGTTCGGCCACCAAAAGTACTTCTTTAAATCCTGATACATCTTGACTTCCCAAGGGTGAATTGTATACCTCGATTCATGCGCTTCAGATAGGATTAATGACTTCAATTCTACATCATCTGGTACACAGATACGATCGCCAAAACGTAATACGCCTTCACTGTCAGCACAAAAAGGAGTATCTCGACCCGAATCGACACCTTCTCGAAACTTCTGACATTTTGGATCTTGCTTTTGTGCATTCCTCATGCGCTCGTGCATTCCTGGTTGAATACTCACAACCGCTAACATTATTGCTGCTATTATCGAAGGTCCCGTACTAGCCAATCGAACGGTTAACATCTTCGTGAACTCCGAAGATGCTCCAACATACAAACCCATCAATCTCATCTCTTCGAGCAATCGTGGTTCTTGCGTAATCATCGACGCTAGATTGATTTGACCTTTCCGGCTTAGTGCATCTGCTACCACGTTGGCTTTCCCGGCATAGTATTGAATATCCAAATCATAGTCCTTCATTAGCTCAAGCCATCTTCTTTGTCTCATATTCAGCTCTTTCTGTGTAAATATGTATTTCAAACTCTGGTGGTCGGTGAAAATCTTACACTTTGTTCCATATAGATAATGTCGCCAAAGCTTTAGTGCAAAGATCACTGCTATTAACTCCAAATCACGAGTCGGATAATTCTGCTCGTGCGGTCGCAACTGCCGTGATCCATAGGCTATCACATGTCTATCTTGCATCAACACTGCGCCTAACCCAACTCGTGATGCATCAGTGTAAACTACAAAATCTTGTTTCGAATCCGGCATCGCTAGAATTGGTGCTGAAACCAACCGTTTCTTTAACTCCTGAAATCTTCTTTCTTGTTCCTCGCCCCATGCAAATTTGACATTTTTGTGCAATAATGCCGTCAATGGTCGTGATATTTGCGAGAATCCTTGCACAAAACGTCTGTAGTATCCTGCCATACCCAGAAAACTTCTTATCTCGCTCACATTAATCGGTCGGCTCCATTCCGTCATTGCTCATACCTTTTCAGGATCTACTGCTACACCTTCACCAGAAATTACATGTCCCAAAAATGACACCTGATCCAACCAAAACTCACATTTCGACAACTTAGCATATAACTTGTGATCCCGCAATCGCTGTAACACCAAACGCAGATGTTCATAATGCTCTTCATGTGATCCCGAATACACCAGGATATCATAAATAAAAACTACCACACTTGAATCCAACAGGTCTCGAAAAACCCGATTCATCAGGTCCATGAAAGCTGCAGGAGCATTAGTCAATCCAAACGGCATCACTAAATACTCATAATGGCCATATCGAGTTCGAAATGCAGTCTTCTCCACATCTGGGGTCTTAATCTTCATCTGATGGTAACCCGTTCTCAAATCGATTTTGGAATATACTGATGAACCTCTTAGCTGATCAAACAAATTGTCAATTCTCGGTAATGGATATCGATTCTTCACTGTCACCTTATTCAGTTCCCGATAGTCCATACACAACCGTCCCGTCTTTCTTTCGTACAAAGAGAACAGGAGCTCCCCAAGGTGAAGTACTCGGACGAACGAATCCTTTTTCCAACAACTCTTCTAACTGCACTTTCAATTCCTTAAGTTCTGCTGGAGCCATACGGTAGGGAGTCTTGGAAATTGGTGTCGTACCAGGTAGTAGCTCAATGCCAAATTCAACATCTCTTTCAGGTGGTAGTCCTGCGATCTCTTCAAGAAAGACATCTGGAAATTCCGCCACGACTGGAATGGTGGAGATATTTGGAACATTCGAGGAAACAGAGACTACTGTTGCTAGATATGCAGCACACCCGGACGATATTAGGTGTTTCGCCTCTAATGCAGAAATGTGCAATATGTGATCCCCGGTTTGTCGATATCGTAACGTGCAAATGGATCCTCTTGGCACTTCAAATCGAATGGTTCGACGTGGACAATCAATTGTTGCAGCATGCTTCGTCAACCAATCCATACCCAATAGCACATCGTACTCTTCAATATCCATCACTAACAAATCTCCTGAAAGTTCTCGACCGCCCACCTTGATTCGTATTCCTTGGCATTCTTTGATCACTTGCGTGGTTTTCCCGAGAGGTGTATGAACTTCCATCGTTTTCTCGCTCGACATAACTCGTCATCCGCATTTCTCGACAAGAGCGCTTGAGACTACAGAATGACAACAACCCGTCAAACTTAGGAGGTCCTAATCGCATGAAAGAGTCGTATAGTTGTCGAAAGTGATCTCCTGCACCACCTTGATTAGCCGCAAGGTCCGGACTATTCTGATCTGCTGCTTGACGACCTCGCTCATATGCGGCTATCAACTGCTCGTCCATTTCTCTCTGTCGTTGCGCTTCTGCAGCCGCAGCAGCAGTAGCAGCAGCGGCGGTAGCGGCAGTAGCAGCTGCAGCTGCACCCTCACGCGCCTCACGATTCTCAACCTGCGGTTCGGGCGCACGTTCATGCGTTTGTTGTCCTCCACGACGTCTTGTACTTTGATCCATGTCACTAACTATCTATATAAGCAAAAATATTACTACAAAGTTAGTTTAAATGACATTCATGTTTATAAAAGAAATACTTACTTCGTTCGTCTTTACCCAGTCGCATATCGCTCACGCATCCTATCCAGTCTGGTTGTTTGGTAAACCTTAGCTCTGATACCACAAAAAGGACTGTCACACCTCGAACCCTAGGGCATGACATCCCCGCCACGAATACATGAAACACATGTACTCGTAAGGCTAACAATCAAACATAATCACTATAACATGTACAATTCACATAATCATAATACCATTTCAGATGTACAATACTAGAAAGATATATAACAAGAAACGATCATATACCACAACAAAGGTACAACATGAAATCGAGATTTTCACAAGTATCACAACACAAAAGATGTGAAACCCCGATGCACAAAATATACACACTGATATAGTATTATGATTCATACAAAAAGGTCAAAAGGCCTACTCGACAACTGACTCGTCTCACACATCGAACCCAATACCTGCAAAAATGTATAAACAACGTAATGAGAAATATAATTTCCCAGTGCGATATTTAGTTTTACATTCGTATATACAAGAAATCCTGTACCTGAAACTTATAATCCACAATATGCAAAGATAATGACAATATAGCAATATAATCAATGAAAACGATTATCAAACAATAAGAGTAGAAAGGAACATAACATGTCTCGAGTATATATGGTATCAAGCGGTTCTACTATTCAAACTATAATAATATAAGTCTGGTAGTTCAGTTCAGATTCCATATCAATTCACATCATTTCGAGACATTTCATAATTCAAACAATCACATATCAAAATCATTGACCCAACGTCTCATCGTTAGGTCCCAATAAGTAATATATTCCCCTATCTCAACCGGTACTGAGCACAAAAGGAAATAGTTTCTATATGCGCATAAAGATCCTGTTTTGCGAAGTCAGGTTGCGATCCTCGTCCTTCGTATATTACCTTTCTTTTGCAAAATTCCATATCATTCCAGAAGATAAAAAACGGAGAACACACAATATAGGTAACCAGACAAAATGATACTCCATTATGCAATACAAGCAGTCAATATAATCATGAATGATGAATTTCCAAATTATGCAATTCAATCGAATATCAAAATGCAACATATCATATTCACATTTCAGTATCAAACCTCTTGTAACTCCGAAAGTAAAACTACGCACCTGTCGAGTAGTCGTTGCGTATCGAATCGCTAAGCGTCGGTACTCAATCTCTCCTGATCCCCCGTAAATCTACCTAAACCAAGATAATGACATTTTTGAGTTTTGCTAATATTTCTCTTTTTTTTTTTAAGACTTTGAATTATAGATTTTAATTGATCTTAATTGGTAATTGAACAAATGACAATTGAATGTAAACATCAAGGTATGTATACCTTTAATTTGGTTCTTAACTAATATAACCTTTCAATTGAATTTGGTTTGGTATTATAATTGAACAATTTAACTGATATTCAAATCAAACATGGTCTCTTTGAAGTAATACACAACATGAACTTAATTAAATACCACATGCTTACAACATGCTTATACACAATTCACAACATAGTCTCTTTGGTGGACATGAACCCTCAATTACAATTTATATAACAATACCACTTACTTATTTTGCATAATTATTTTGCATACTTATTTTCATTTGGTTAAACCAACCCTCTAATTAATTGCACCTTTGTTTACCATTCTCACGGCAAGAGAAGAGAATAGAAATACCAAACAACAAAAAGGTGAAAAAGAATAGAAAGAAAGAATAGTCATGAATATTTCCATCACCTTGATGGTGTGAACACACTAAGCACAAAAAAAATGTGGCTTTGACTTCACCCACGGCAAGAGAGAAGCAAAGGAGAACCCAATAGCAAAGAAATGAAAAGGAGTAGGGAGAAGAATATGTTTGTTAACTTACGGCAATGAACAAAGGAAAGAATAGAAGATAAGGAAATATATGGCGGTAGGAAGAGTCCAGAGAAAGAAAAATAAGTTGTTTAATTGGTCTTTTGCAATTTACCCCTTATAAGGTTTCAAATTATGGAAAGGTCCTTGGCTCATAAATGCATTAAATGTCCTACTACAACACAATTTATTACTACTTCATTCTTTTAATTGTTTACTAATGTTTTCTTTAATTATTTACTATAACATTTCCCCCTCCTTAAAAACCTTGTTCAATCCTTTGAACGAAACTAGTACCTGATTCATGGAATAGCTCGGGATATCGCTCTCGGATTTTCAATTCTAACTCCCAAGTCGCTTCGTTCTTTGAATGATGACCCCACAGTACTAGCACTAATGAGATGGTTCGATTCCGAAGTCGTTGTTCTTTCCAATCCAAAATTTGCATCGGTTCTTCTTGATATTCGAGTGTATCATCCAATCGTAACTCAGAGAAATCTAGATGATGAGAGGGATCCCGCACATAACGTCAAAGTTGCGATACATGGAACATCGGATGTACTCGATCCAATGATGGAGGCAATGCAAGTTCATAAGCTACTGGTCCCACTCGTCGTAGAATCTGGAAAGGTCCAATGTAACGGGGACTTAGCTTTCCCGTCACACCAAAACGATGTACTCCTCGGATTGGGGACACCTTGAGCCAGACATGTTCACCTTCTGGAAATTCCAAAGGTCTCCGTCGTACATCTGCATATCGCTTTTGTCGTTCTTGGGCCGCTTTGAGTCGATTTAGCACAATTCGAGTCTTTTCAGCTGTTTGTTGCATTATTTCAGGTCCAGTTGGTACGTAAGTCCCAGCTTGTTTCCACCACAACGGTGTCTGACATGATTGCCCATATAACGCTCCAAACGGAGGCATTCCGATGCTCGAATGGTAGCTATTGTTATATGCAAATTCCGTCAAATGCAAATAATCAATCCAACTTCCTTTGAAACTCAAACCACAAGCTCGTAACAAGTGAGAACAAGTGAAGAGAGAGCAATCGAGAACAAGTGAACACGCTATGTAACGTGGTTCGGCCTATCAAAAGAAATTAGGCCTACGTCCACGGGTCTCTCAGAATAAATCTTCTTTCCAGAATGTTTCACTATAATCAAGTATCTTTTACAAAGGGGCGGAAACGATCTTTGACTTCTTCTAACACCTATAAGTATCTTTTAATGAATGGTTACAACACTTAATTAAGTACTCGGAGAAGAAACTCTTCTCGTGGTAAGATATGATGCTTTCTGGAGATTTCTTGATAGGTTGCAACTCATAAATGAAGTACTCTGATAAAAAACACTTCTCATAATAAGATATGATGTTTTGTGGTGTTTTCTTTAATGGTACCACCCATAAGTGAAGTACTCATATAATAAACACTTCTTGCAGTAGGATAAGATGCTTTGTGATATTTTAATTAATGGTTACCACCCACAAATGAAATACTCTGATCAGAATCACTCATAAATTAAGTACTCAGACATGAAGCACTTAGAGTGGTACTTTGTGCTTCTTTGTTGTGTTTTAATGATGGTTACAACACTTAAATGGAGTACTCGGATAAGAAACTATTTTCGTACTAAGATATGATGCTTTGTGGTGTTTTCTTTAATGGTTATAACCCATAAATGAAGTACCCAGATAAGAAACATTTCTCGCAGTAAGGTAAGATGCTTTCTGATGTTTTATTTAATAGTTACCACCCATAAATGAAGTACTTTGATCATAATCACTCGTAAATTAAGTACTCGTACATGAAGCACTTAGAGTGGTACTCGATGCTTCTTCGTTGTGTTTCAGTGAATGGTTGCAACACTTAAATGAAGTACTCGCAGAAGAAACTCTTTTCATAGTAAGATATGATGCTTTGTAGAGTGTTCAAGAAAGGTTACCACTCATAAATGAAGTACTATGATCAGAAACACTTCTTAGTAGTATATGATGATTTGTGGTGTTTTCTTTAATGGTTACCACCCATAAATGAAGTACTCAGATAAGAAACACTTCTCGAAGTAGTGTAAGATGATTTGTGATTTTTATTTAATGGTTACCACCCATAAATTAAATACTTTGATCAGAATCACTAATAAATTAAGTACTCGAACATGAAACACCTAGATTGGTATCTATGCTTCTTCGTTGTGTTTTAATGAATGGTTACAACACTTAAATGAAGTACTCGGAGAAGAAACTATTCTCGTGGTAATATATGATGTGTTGTGGAGTTTTCATGAAAGGTTACCACTCATAAATGAAGTACTCAGATCAGAAACACTTCTTAGTAGGATAATATGCTTTGTGGTGTTTTCTTTAATGGTTACCACCATAAATGAAGTACTTAGATAAGAAACACTTCTCGCAGTAGGGTAAGATGCTTTGTGATGTTTTATTAAATGGTTACCACCCATAAAAGAAGTACTTTGATCGGAATCACTCATAAATTAAGTACTCGGAAATGAAACACTTATAGTGGTATCTATGCTTCTTCATTGTCTTTTAATTAATGGTTACAACACTTAAATGAAGTACTCGGAGAAGAAACTCTTCTCGTGGTAAGATATGATACGTTGTGGAGTTTTCTTGAAAGGTCACCAGTCAAAAATGAAATACACTGATCAGAAATACTTCTTAGTAGGATATGATGTTTTGTTGTGTTTTCTTTAATGGTTACAACCCATAAATGAAGTACTCAGATGAGAAACACTTCTCGAAGTAGGGTAAGATGCTTTCTGATGTTTTATTTAACAATTACCACCCAAAAATGAAGTACTCTGATCAGAATCAATCATAAATTAAGTACTCGGACATAAAACACTTCGAGTAGTACTATATGCTTCTTCGTTGTGTTACAATGAATGGTTTCAACACTTAAATGAAGTACTCGGAGAAGAAACTCTTCTCGTGGTAAGATATGATGCTTTGTGGAGTTTTCTTGATAGGTTGCAACTCATAAATGAAGTACTCTGATCAGAAACACTTCTCATAATAGGATATGATGCTTTATGGTGCTTTCTTTAATGGTACCACCCACAAGTGTAGTAGTCAGATAAGAAACACTTCTCGCAGTAGAATAAGATGCTTTGTGATGTTCTAATTAACGGTTACTACCCACAAATGAAGTACTCTGATCAGAATCACTCATAAATTAAGTACGCAGACATGAACCACTTAGAGTGGTACTATGTGCTTCTTCGTTGTGTTTTAATGATGGTTACAAAACTTAAATGAAGTACTCGGAGAAGAAACACTTTTCGTAGTAAGATATGATGCTTTGTGAAGTTTTCTTTAATGGTTACAATCCATAAATGAAGTACTCAGATAAGAAACATTTCTCGCATTATGGTAAGAAGCTTTCTGATGTTTTATTTAATAGCTACTACCCATAAATGAACAACTCTGATTAGAATCACTCATAAATTAAGTACTCGTACATGAAGCACTTAGAGTGGTACTCGATTCTTCTTCGTTGTGTTTTAGTGAATGGTTGCAACACTTAAATGAAGTACTAGGAGAAGAAACTCTTTTCGTATTAAGATATGATGCTTTGTAGAGTGTTCTTGAAAGGTTGCCATTCATAAATGATACTCTATGATCAGAAACACTTTTTAGAAGGATATGATGATTTATGGTGTTTTCTTTAATGGTTACCACCCATAAATGAAGTACTCAGATAAGAAACACTTTTCGCAGTAAGGTAAGATGATTTGTGTTGTTTTATCTAATGGTTACCACCCATAAATTAATTACTTTGATCGGAATCACTCATAAATTAAGTACTCGAACATGAAACACCAAGAGTGATATCTATGCTTCTTCGTTGTGTTTTAATGAATGGTTATAACACTTAAATGAAGTACTCGGAGAAGAAACTCTTCTCGTGGTAAGATATGATGCATTGCTGTGTTTTCTTGAAAGGTTACCACTCATAAATGAAGTACACTGATCAGAAACAATTGTTAGTAGGATATGATGCTTTGTGGTGTTTTCTTTAACGGTTAAAACTCATAAATGAAGTACTCAGATAAGAAACATTTCTCGCATTAGGATAAGATTCTTTCTTCCTGATGTTTTATTTAATAGTTATCATCCATAAATGAAGTATTTTGAATAGAATCACTCATAAATTAAGTACTTGGACATGAAACACTTCGAGTAGTACTCTATGCTTCTTCGTTGTGTAACAATGAATTGTTACAACACTTAAATGAAGTACTCGGAGAAGAAACCCTTTTCGTGGTAAGGTATGATGCTTTGTGGACTTTTCTTGATAGGTTGCAACTCATAAATGAAGTACTCTGATCAGAAACACTTCTCATAATAGAATATGATGTTTTGAGATGTTTTCTTTAATGGTACTACCCATAAGTGAAGTACTCGGATAAGAAACACTTCTCGCAGTAGGGTAAGATGCTTTGTGATGTTTTAATTAATGGTTACCACCCACAAATGAAGTACTCTGATCAGAATCATTCATAAATTAAGTACATAGACATGAAGCACTTAGAGTTGTCCTCTGTGCTTCATCGTTGAGTTTTAATGATGGTTACAACACTTAAATGAAGTACTCGGAGAAGAAACTCTTTTCGTAGTAAGATATGATGCTTTGTGGTGGTTCTTTCATGGTTACAACCCATAAATGAATTACTCAGATAAGAAACATTTATCGCATTAGGGTAAGATGCTTTCTGATGTTTTATTTAATAGTTGCCACCCATAAATGAAGTACTCTGATCAGAATCACTCATAAATTAAATACTCGTACATGAAGCACTTAGCGTGGTACTCGATGCTTCTTCGTTGTGTTTAAGTGAATGGTTGCAATAATTAAATTAGTACTCGGAGAAGAAACTCTTTTCGTAGTAAGATATGATGCTTTGTAGAGTGTTCTTGAAAGGTTACCACTCATAAATAAAGTATTATTATCAGAAACACTTCTTAGTTGTATATAATGATTTGTTGTGTTTTCTTTAATGGTTACCTTCCATAAATGAAGTACTCAGATAAGAAACACTTCTCGCAGTAGGGTAAGATGATTTGTGATGTTTTATTTAATAGTTACCACCCATAAATGAAGTACTTTGATCGGAATCACTCATAAATTAAGTACTCGAACATGAAACACTTATAGTGGTATCTATGCTTCTTCATTGTGTTTTAATGAACGGTTACTACACTTAAATGAAGTACTCGGAGAAAAAACTCTTCTCGTGGTAAGATATGATGCATTGTGCAGTTTTTTTGAAAGATTATCACCCATAAATGAAGTACACTAATCAGAAACACTTCTTAGTTGGATATGATGTTTTGTGGTATTTTCTTTAATTGTTACAACCCATAAATGAAGTACTCGTAGAAGAAACTTAGAGTAGTACTCTATGCTTCATCATTGTGTTACAATGAATGGTTACAACACTTAAATTAAGTACTCGTAGAAGAAACTCTTCTCGTGATAAGATATGATGCTTTGTGGAGTTTTCTTGATAGGTTGCAACTCATAAATGAAGTACTCTGATAAGAAATACTTCTCATAATAGGATATAATGCTTTGTGTTGTTTTCTTTAATTGTTACAACCCATAAATAAAGTACTAAGACAAGAAAACACTTATCGCAGTAGGGTAAGATACTTTGTGAATTTTATTTAATGGTTACCACCCATAGATGAAGTACTTTGATCGAAATCACTCATAAATTAAGTACTCGGACATGAAACACTTAGAGTGGTATCTATGCTTCTTCGTTGTCTTTTAATGAATGGTTACAACATTTAAATGAAGTACTCGGAGAAGAAACTCTTCTCGTGGTAAGATGAGGCATTGTGGAGTTTTCTTGAAAGGTTACCACTCATAAATGAAGTACACAGATCAGAAACACTTGTTAGTAGGATATGATGCTTTGTGGTGTTTTCTTTAATGGTTAAAACCCATAAATGAAGTACTCAGATAAGAAACATTTCTCTCATTAGGGTAAGATTCTTTCTGATGTTTTATTTAATAGTTATCATCCATAAATGAAGTATTTTGAATAGAATCACTCATAAATTAAGTACTTGAACATGAAACACTTCGAGTAGTACTCTATGCTTCTTCGTTGTGTTACAATGAATTGTTACAACACTTAAATGAAGTACTCGTAGAAGAAACTCTTCTCGTGGTAAGGTATGAAGTTTTGTGAAGTTTTGAAAGGTTACCACTCATAAATGAAGTACTATGATCAGAAACACTTCTTAGTAAGATATGATGCATTTTTGTGTTTTCTTTCATGGTTACAAGCCATAAATGAAGTACTTAGATAAGAAACACATCTCGCAGTAGGGTACGATGCTTTGTGGTGTTTTTTTAATGGTTACCACCCATAAATTAAGTACTCTGATCAAAATTACTCACAAATTAAGTGCTCGTACATGATGCACTAAGAGCGATACTCGATGCTTCTTAGTTGTGTTTTATTGAATGTTTACAAAACTTTCAGTACACGGAGAAGAAACTCTTCACGTGGTAAGATATGATGCGTTGTGGAGTTTTCTTGAAAGATTACCAATCATAAATTAAGTACTATGATCAGAAATACATCTTAGTACGAAATGATGCTTTGTAGTGTATTCTTTATTGGTTTCCACCCATAAATGAAGCACCCATAAATTAAGTAGTCTGATCAGAATCACTCATAAATTAAGTACTCGAACATGAAACACTTAGAGTAGTAATCTATGCTTATTTGTTGTGTAACAATGAATGGTTACAATACTTAAATGAAGAACTCGGAGAAGAAACTCTTCTCGTGGAAAGATATGATGCGTTGTGGAGTTTACTTGAAAGGTTACCACTCATAAATGAAGTACTATGATCAGAAACACTTCTTAGTAGGATATGACGCTTTGTGGAGTTTTCTTTAATGGTTACCACCCATGAATGAAGTACTCAGATAAGAAACACTTCTCCCAGTAGGGTACGATGCTTTGAGGTGTTTTCATTAATGGTTACCACCCTTAAATGAAGTACACTGATCAGAATCAATCATAAATTAAGTACTCGTACATGAAGCGCTTAGAGTGGTACTCGATGCTTCTTCGTGTGTTTTAGTGAATGGTTACAACACTTAAATGATGGATTCGGAGAAGAAACTCTTCTCGTTGTAATATATGATGCTTTTTGGAGTGTTCTTGAAAGATTTACCACTCACAAATGAAGTACTATGATCAGAAACACTTCTTAGTAGCATATGATGCTTTGTGGTGTTTTCTTTAATGGTTACCATCCATAAATGAAGTACTGAGAAAATAAACACTTCTCGCAATAGGGTAAGATGCTTTGTGATGTTTTATTTAATGATTATCACCCATAAATTAAATACATTGATCAGAATCACACATAAATTAAATACACTTAAATGATGTACTCGGAGAAGTAACCATTAAATGAAGTTGCTTTGTGGAGTTTTCTTGATAGGTTTCAACTCATAAATGAAGTACTCTGTTCAGAAACACTTCTTTTAGTAGGATATGATGATTTGTGCTGTTTTTGTTAATGGTTACCACCCATAAGTGACGTACTCAAATAAGAAACACTTCTCGCAGTAGGGTAAGATGTTTTTCGATGTTTTATTTAATAGTTACCACCCATAAATGAAGTACAATGATAAGAATCATTCATAAATTAAGGATTCGAACGTGAAACACTTAGAGAAGTAATCTATGCTTATTTGTTGTGTTACAATGAATGGTTACAATACTTAAAATAAAGTACTCGGAGAAAAAACTCTTCTCGTGGAAAGATATGATGCGTTGTGGAGTTTTCTTGAAAGGTTACCACTCATAAATGAAGTAGTATGATCAGAAACACTTCTTAGTAGGATATGATGCTTTGTGGTATTTTCTTTCATGGTTATCACCCATGAATGAAGTACTCAGATAAGAAACACTTCTCCTAGTAGGGTACGATGCTTTGTGGTGTTTTCATTATTGGTTATGACCCATAAATGAAGTACATTGAACAAAATCACTCATAAATTAAGTACTCGTACATGACGCACTCAGAATGGTACTCGATGCTTCTTCGTGTGTTTTAGTTAATGGTTACAACACTTAATGATGTACTCGGAGAATAACTCTTCTCGTGGTAATATATGAGCTTTGTGGAGTGTTCTTGAACGGTTACCACTCACAAATGAAGTACTAGATCAGAAACACTTCTTAGTAGGATATGATGCTTTGTGGTATTTTTTTAAGGGTTACCACACATAAATGAAGTACTCAGATAATAAACACTTCTCGCAATAGGGTAAGATGCTTTGTGATGTTTTATTTAATGGTTATCACCCATAAATTAAATACATTGATCAGAATCACTCATAAATTAAGTAGTCGAAAATGAAACACTTAAAGTGGTACTTATGCTTCTTCGTTGTGTTTTAATGAATGGTTACAATACTTAAATGAAGAACTCCGTGAAAAACTCTTCTCGTGGAAAGATATGATGCGTTGTGGAGTTTTCTGGAAAGGTTACCACACATAAATGAAGTACAATGATCAGAAACTCTTCTTAGTAGGATATGATGCTTTGTGGTGTTTTCTTTAATGGTTACCACCCATGAATGAAGTATTCAGAAAAGAAACACTTCTTCCAGTTGGATATGACGCTTTGTGGTATTTTCATTAATGGTTACCACCCATAAATGAAGTACACTGATCAGAATGAATCATAAATTAAGTACTCGTACAAGAAGTACTTAGAATGGTACTCGATGCTTCTTCGTGTGTTTTAGTGAATGGTTACAACACTTAAATGATGTACTCGGAGAAGAAACTCTTCTCGTGGTAATATATGATGCATTATAGAGTGTTCTTGAAAGGTTACCACTCACAAATGAAGTACTATGATCTGAAACTCTTCTTAGTAGCATATGATGCTTTGTGATGTTTTCTTTAATGGTTACCACCCATAAATGAAGTACTCACATAATAAATACTTCTTGCAATAGGGTAAGATGTTTTGTGATATTTTATTTAATGATTATCACCCATAAATTAAATACATTGATCAGAATCACTCATAAATTAAGTACTCGAAAATGAAACACTTAGAATGGTACTTATGCTTCTTCGTTGTGTTTTAATGAATGGTTACAACACTTAAATGAAGAACTCGAAGAAGAAACTCTTCTCGTGGAAAGATATGATGCGTTGTGGAGTTTTCTTTAAAGACTACCACTCATAAATAAAGTACTATGATCAGAAACATTACTTAGTAGAATATGATGCGTTGTGGTGTTTTCTTTAATGGTTACCACCCATGAATGAATTACTCAGATAAGAAACACTTCTCCCAGTAGGGTACGATGCTTTGTGGTGTTTTATCTAATGGTTCTCACCCATAAATTAAATACACTGATCTGAATCACTCATAAATTAAGTACTCGAACATGAAACACTTAGGGTGGTATTTATGCTTCTTCGTTGTGTTTTAATTAATGGTTACCACACTTAAATGAAGTACTAGGCGAAGAAACTCTTCTCGTGGAAAGATATGATGCGTTGTGGAGTTTTCTTGAAAGGTTACCACTCATAAATGATGTACTGTGATCAGAAACACTTCTCAGTAGGATATGATGCTTTGTGGTGTTTTCTTTAATGGTTACCACCCATAAATGAAGTACACTGATCAGCATCACTCATAAATTAAGTACTCGTACATGAAGCACTTAGAATGGTACTCGATGCTTCTTCGTGTATTTTAGTTAATGGTTACAACACTTAAATGATGTACTCGGAGAAGAAACTCTTCTCGTGCTAATATATGATGCTTTGTAGAGTGTTCTTGAAAGGTTACCACTCACAAATGAAGTACTAGATCAGAAACACTTCTTAGTAGAATATGATGCTTTTTGGTATTTTTTTAAGGGTTACAACACATAAATGATGTACTCAGATAATAAACACTTCTCGCAATTGGGTAAGATGCTCTGTGATGTTTTATTTAATGGTTATCACCCATAAATTAAATACATTGATCAGAATCACTAACAAATTAAGTACTCGAAAATGAAACACTTAGAGTGGTACTTATGCTTCTTCGTTGTGCGTTAATAAATGGTTACAACACTTAAATGAAGAACTCGGAGAAGAAACTCTTCTCATGGTAAGATATGATGCGTTGTGGAGTTTTCTGGAAAGGTTACCACTCATAAATGAAGTACAATGATCAGAAACTCTTCTTAGTAGGATGTGATGCTTTGTGGTGTTTTTTTAATGGTTACCACCCATGAATGAAGTACTCAGATAAGAAACACTTCTTACAGTTGGAAATGATGCTTTGTGGTGTTTTTATTAATGGTTACCACCCATAAATGAAGTACACTGATCAGAATGAATCATAAATTAAGTACTCATACAAGAAGCACTTAGAATTGTACTCGATGCTTCTTCGTGTGTTTTAGTGAATGGTTACAACATTTAAAATGATGTACTCGGAGAAGAAACTCTTCTCGTGGTAATATATGATTCTTTGTAGAGTGTTCTTGAAAGGTTACCACTCACAAATGAAGTACTATGATCAGAAACACTTCTTAGTTGCAAATAATGCTCTGTGGTGTTTTCTTTAATGCTTACCACCCATAAATGAAGTACTCAGATAATAAACACTTCTCGCAATTGGGTAAGATGCTTTGTGATGTTTTATTTAATGGTTATCACCCATAAATTAAATACATTGATCAGAATCACTTATAAATTAAGTACTCGAAAAGGAAACACTTAGAGTGGTATTTATGTTTCTTCATTGTGTTTTAATGAATAGTTACAACACTTAAATGAAGTGTTAGGAGAAGAAACTCTTCTCGTGGAAAGATATGATGCGTTGTGAAGTTTTCTTGAAAGGTTACCACTCATAAATAAAGTACTATGATCAGAAACACTTCTTAGTAGGATATGATGCTTTGTGGTGTTTTCTTTAATGGTTACCACCCATAAATAAAGTACACTGATCAGAATCACTCATAAATTAAGTACCTGTACATGAAGCACTTAGAATGGTACTCGATGCTTCTTCGTGTGTTTTAGTGAATGGTTACAACACTTAAATGATGTACTCGGAGAAGAAACTCTTCTCGTGGTAATATATGATGCATTATAGAGTGTTCTTGAAAGGTTACCACTCACAAATGAAGTACTATGATCTGAAACTCTTCTTAGTAGCATATGATGCTTTGTGATGTTTTCTTTAATGGTTACCACCCATAAATGAAGTACTCACATAATAAATACTTCTTGCAATAGGGTAAGATGTTTTGTGATATTTTATTTAATGATTATCACCCATAAATTAAATACATTGATCAGAATCACTCATAAATTAAGTACTCGAAAATGAAACACTTAGAATGGTACTTATGCTTCTTCGTTGTGTTTTAATGAATGGTTACAACACTTAAATGAAGAACTCGAAGAAGAAACTCTTCTCGTGGAAAGATATGATGCGTTGTGGAGTTTTCTTTAAAGACTACCACTCATAAATAAAGTACTATGATCAGAAACATTACTTAGTAGAATATGATGCGTTGTGGTGTTTTCTTTAATGGTTACCACCCATGAATGAATTACTCAGATAAGAAACACTTCTCCCAGTAGGGTACGATGCTTTGTGGTGTTTTATCTAATGGTTCTCACCCATAAATTAAATACACTGATCTGAATCACTCATAAATTAAGTACTCGAACATGAAACACTTAGGGTGGTATTTATGCTTCTTCGTTGTGTTTTAATTAATGGTTACCACACTTAAATGAAGTACTAGGCGAAGAAACTCTTCTCGTGGAAAGATGTGATGCGTTGTGGAGTTTTCTTGAAAGGTTACAACTCATAAATGAAGTACTACGATCAGAAAACTTTTTAGTAGAATATGATGCTTTGTAGTGTTTTTTCCTTAATGGCTACCTCCCATGAATGAAGTACTCAGATAAGAAACACTTCTTCCAGTTGGATATGATGCTTTGTGGTGTTTTCATTAATGGTTACCACCCATAAATGAAGTACACTGATAAGAATGAATCATAAATTAAGTACTAATACAAGAAGCACTTAGAATGGTACTCGATACTTCTTCGCGTGTTTTAGTGAATGGTTACAACATTTCAAATGATGTACTCGGAGCAGAAACTCTTCTCGTGGTAATATATGATGCTTTGTAGAGTGTTCTTGAAAGGTTACCACTCACAAATGAAGTACTATGATCAGAAACACTTCTTAGTTGGAAATGGTGCTCTGTGGTGTTTTCTTTAATGGTTACCACCCATAAATGAAGTACTCAGATAATAAACACTTCTCGCAATTAGGTAAGATGCTTTGTGATGTTTTATTTAATGGTTATCACCCATATTAAATACATTGATCAGAATCACTTATAAATTAAGTACTCGAAAAGGAAACACTTAGAGTGATATTTATGTTTCTTCGTTGTGTTTTAATGAATGGTTACAACACTTAAATGAAGTACTCGGAGAAGAAACTCTTCTCGTGGAAAGATATGATGCGTTGTGGAGTTTTCTTTAAAGGCTACCACTCATAAATAAAGTACTATGATCAGAAACATTACTTAGTAGAATATGATGCGTTGTGGTGTTTTCTTTAATGGCAACCACCCATGAATGAAGTACTCAGATAAAATACACGTCACCCAGAAGGGAACGATGCTTTGTGGTGTTTTCATTAATGGTTACCACCCATAAATGAAGTGCACTGATTAGAATCACTAATAAATTAAGTATTCGTACATGAAGCAATTGGAGTGGTACTCGATGCTTCTTCGTGTGTTTGATTGAATGGTTACAACACTTAAATGATGTACTCAGAGAAGAAACTCTTCTCGTGGTAATATATGATGCATTGTCGAGTGTTATTGAATGGTTACCACTGACAAATAAAGTACTATGATCAGAAATACTTCTTAGTAGGATATGATGCTTTGTGGTATTTTCTTTCATGGTTACCACCCTTGAATGAAGTACTCATATAAGAAACACTTCTCCCAGTAAGGTACGATGCTTTGTGGTGTTTTCATTAATGGTTACCACCCATAAATGAAGTACACTGATTAGAATGACTCATAAATTAAGTACTCGTACATGAAACACTCAGAATGGTACTCGATGCTTCTTCGTGTATTTTAGTGAATGGTTACAATACTTAAATGATGTATTCGAAGAAGAAACTCTTCTCGAGGTAATATATGATGCTTTGTTGAGTGTTTTGGAAAGGTTACCACTCACAAATGAAGTACTACGATCAGAAACACTTCTTAGTAGGATATGAAGCTTTGTGCTGTTTTCTTTAATGGTTACCACCCATGAATGAATTACTCAGATAAGAAGCACTTCTCCCAGTAGGGTACGATGCTTTGTGGTGTTTTATCCAATGGTTTACACCCATAAATTAAATACACTGATCTAAATCACTCATAAATTAAGTACTCGAACATGAAACACTTAGAGTGGTATTTATGCTTCTTCGTTGTGTTTTAGTGAATGGTTGCAACACTTAAATGAAGTACTCAGAGAAGAAACTCTTCTCGTGGCAAGATATGATGCGTTGTGGAGTTTTCTTGAAAGGTTACAACTCATAAATGAAGTACTATGATCATAAACACTTCTAGTAGGATATGATGCTTTGTGGAGTTTTCTTTCATGGTTACCACCCATGAATTAAGTACTCGGATAAGAAACACTTCTCCCAGTAGGGTACGATGCTTTGTGGTGTTTTCATTAATGGTTACCACACATAAATGAAGTAAATTGATCAGATTCACTCATAAATTAAGTACTCGTACATGAAGCACTTAGAATGGTACTGGATGCTTCTTCGTGTGTTTTAGTGAATGGTTACAAAACTTAAATGATGTACTCGGAGAAGAAACTCTTCTCGTGGTAATATACGATGCTTTGTAGAGTGTTCTTGAATGGTTACAACTCACAAATGAAGTACTAAGATCAGAAACACTTCTTAGATGCATATGATGCTTTGTGTTATTTTCTTTAATGGTTACCACCCATAAATGAAGTACTCATATTATAAACACTTCTCGAAATAGGATAAGATGCTTTGTGATGTTTTATTTAATGGTTGTCACGCATAAATTAAATACATTGATCGGAATCGCTCATAATTAAGTTCTCGAACAAGAAAAACTTAGAGTGGTATTTATGCTTCTTCATTGTGTTTTATTGAATGGTTACAATACTTAAATGAAGTACTCGGAGAAGAAACTCTTCTCGTGGAAAGATATGATGCGTTGTGGAGTTTTCTTTAAAGGCTACCACTCATAAATGAAGTACTATGATAAAAAAACACTACTTAGTAGAATATGATGCTTTGTGGTGTTTTCTTTAATCACAACCACCCATGAATGAAGTACTCAGATAAAATACACGTCACCCAGAAGGGAACGATGCTTTGTGGTGTTCTCATTAATGGTTACCACCCATAAATGAAGTGCACTGATTAGAATCACTAATAAATTAAGTATTCGTACATGAAGCACTTGGAGTGGTACTCGATGCTTCTTTGTGTGTTTTATTGAATGGTTACAACACTTAAATGATGTACTCAGAGAAGAAACTCTTCTCGTGGTAATATATGATGCATTGTCGAGTGTTCTTGACTGGTTACCACTCACAAATGAAGTACTATGATCAGAAACACTTCTTAGTAGGATATGATGCTTTGTGGTGTTTTCTTTCATGGTTACCACCCATAAATGAAGTACTCATGTAAGAAACACTTCTCCCAGTAAGGTACGATGCTTTGTGGTGTTTTCATTAATGGTTACCACCCATAAATGATGTACACTGATCAGAATGACTCATAAATTAAGTACTCGTACATGAAGCACTTAGAATGGTACTCGATGCTTCTTCGTGTGTTTTAGTGAATGGTTTCAACACTTAAATGATGTATTCGAAGAAGAAACTCTTCTCAAGGTAATATATGATGCTTTGTAGAGTGTTTTGGAAAGGTTACCACTCACAAATGAAGTACTATGATCAGAAACACTTCTTAGTAGGATATGAAGTATGAAGCTTTGTGCTGTTTTCTTTAATGGTTACCACCCATGAATGAATTACTCATATAAGAAACACTTCTCCCAGTAGGGTACGATGCTTTGTAGTGTTTTATCTAATGGTTAACACCCATAAATTAAATACACTGATATGAATCACTCATAAATTAAATACTCGAACATGAAATACTTAGAGTGGTATTTATGCTTCTTCGTCGTGTTTTAGAGAATGATTGCAACACTTAAATGAAGTACTCGGAGAAGAAACTCTTCTCATGGCAAGATATGATGCGTTGTGGAGTTTTCTTGAAAGGTTACAACTCATAAATGAAGTACTATGATCATAAACACTTCTAAGTAGGATATGATGTTTTGTGGAGTTTTCTTTCATGGTTACCACCCATGAATTAAGTACTCAGATAAGAAACACTTCTCCCAGTAGGGTACGATGCTTTGTTGTGTTTTCATTAATGGTTACCACCCATAAATGAAGTACACTGATCAGAATGACTCATAAATTAAGTACTCGTACATGAAGCACTCAGAATGGTACTCGATGCTTCTTCGTGTGTTTTAGTAAATGGTTACAAAACTTAAATGATGCACTTGGAGAAGAAACTCTTCTCGTGGTAATATATGATGCTTTGTATATAGTTTTTGAAAGGTTATCACTCACAAATGAAGTACTGTGATCAGAAACACTTCTCTCAGTAGGGTACGATACTTTGTGGTATTTTCTTGAAAGGTTACCACTCATAAATGAAGTACTCATAAAAGAAACACTTTTCCCAGTAGGGTACGAGGCTTTGTGGTTTTTTCATGAATGGTTACCAACCATAAATGAAGTACACTGATCATAATCCCTCATAAATTAAGTACTCTTACTTGAAGCACTTAGAATGGTACTCGATGCTTCTTCGTGTGTTTTAGTGAATGGTTACAACACTTAAATGATGTACTCAGAAGAAACTCTTCTCGTGGTAATATATAATGATGCATTATAGAGTGTTCTTGAAAGGTTACCACTCACAAATGAAGTACTATGATCAGAAACACTTCTTAGTAGGATATGAAGCTTTGTGTTGTTTTCTTTAATGGTTACCACCCATGAATGAATTACTCAGATAAGAAACACTTCTCCCAGTAGGGTACGATGCTTTGTGGTGTTTTATCTAATGGTTCTCACCCATAAATTAAATACACTGATCTGAATCATCATAAATTAAGTTCTCGAACATGAAACACTTAGGGTTGTATTTATGCTTCTTCGTTGTGTTTTAATTAATGGTTACAACACTTAAATGAAGTACTCGGAGAAGAAACTCTTCTCTTGGAAAGATGTGATGCGTTGTGGAGTTTTCTTGAAAGGTAGTGTTTTTTCCTTAATGAAGTACTCGGAGAAGAAACTCAAAAATGAACTACTACGATCAGAAACACTTTTTAGTAGAATATGATGCTTTGTAGTGTTTTTTCCTTAATGGCTACCACCCATGAATGAAGTACTCAGATAAGAAACATTTCTTCCAGTTGGATATGATGCTTTATGGTGTTTTCATTAATGGTTACCACCCATAAATGAAGTACACTGATCAGAATGAATCATAGATTAAGTACTAATACAAGAAGCACTTAGAATGGTACTCGATGCTTCTTCGTGTGTTTTAGTGAATGGTTACAACATTTAAAATGATGTACTCGGAGAAAAACTCTTCTCGTGGTAATATATGATGCTTTGTAGAGTGTTCTTGAAAGGTTACCACTCACAAATGAAGTACTATGATCAGAAACACTTCTTAGTTGGAAATGGTGCTCTGTGGTGTTTTCTTTAATGGTTACCACCCATAAATTAAGTACTCAGATAATAAACACTTCTCGCAATTAGGTAAGATGCTTTGTGATGTTTTATTTAATGGTTATCACCCATATTAAATACATTGATCAGAATCACTTATAAATTAAGTACTCGAAAAGGAAACACTTAGAGTGATATTTATGTTTCTTCATTGTATTTTAATGAATGGTTACAACACTTAAATGAAGTACTCGGAGAAGAAACTCTTCTCGTGGAAAGATATGATGCGTTGTGGAGTTTTCTTTAAAGGCTACCACTCATAAATAAAGTACTATGATCAGAAACATTACTTAGTAGAATATGATGCTTTGTGGTGTTTTCTTTAATGGCAACCACCCATGAATGAAGTACTCAGATAAAATACACGTCACCCAGAAGGGAACAATACTTTGTGGTGTTTTCATTAATGGTTACCACCCATAAATGAAGTGCACTGATTAGAATCACTAATAAATTAAGTATTCGTAAATGAAGAACTTAGAGTGGTACTCGATGCTTCTTCGTGTGATTTATTGAATGGTTACAAAACTTAAATGATGTACTCAGAGAAGAAACTCTTCTCGTGGTAATATATGATGCATTGTCGAGTGTTCTTGAATGGTTACCACTCACAAATGAAGTACTATGATCAGAAACACTTCTTAGTAGGATATGATGCTTTGTGGTGGTTTCTTTCATGGTTACCACCCATGAATGAAGTACTCATATAAGAAACACTTCTCCCAGTAAGGTACGATGCTTTGTGGTATTTTCATTATTGGTTACCACCCATAAATAAAGTACACTGATCAGAATGACTCATAAATTAAGTACTCGTACATGAAGTACTTAGAATGGTACTCGATGCTTCTTCGTGTGTTTTAGTGAATGATTACAACACTTAAATGATGTACTAAGAGAAGAAATTCTTCTCGTGGTAATATATGATGCATTGTAGTGTGTTCTTGAATGTTTAACACTCACAAATGAAGTATTATGATCAGAAACACTTCTCAGTAGGATATGATGTTTTGTGGTGTTTTCATTAATGGTTACCACCCATAAATGAAGTACACTGATCAGGATGACTCATAAATTAAGTACTCGTACATGAAGCACTTAGAATGGTACTTGATGCATCTTCGTGTGTTTTAGTTAATGGTTACAACACTTAAATGATTTACTCGAAGAAATAACTCTTCTCGAGGTAATATATGATGCTTTGTAGAGTATTTTGGAAAGGTTACCATTCACAAATGAAGTACTATGATCAGAAACACTTCTTAGTAGGATATGATGCTTTGTGGTGTTTTCATTAATGGTTACCACCCATAAATGAAGTTCACTGATCAGAATGACTCATAAATTAAGTACTCGTACATGAAGCACATAGAATGGTACTCGATGCTTCTTCGTGTGTTTTAGTGAATGGTTACAACACTTAAATGATTTACTCGAAGAAGAAACTCTTCTCGAGGTAATATATGATACTTTGTAAAGTGTTTTGGAAATGTTACCATTAACAAATGAAGTACTATGATCAGAAACACTTCTTAGTAGGATATGAAGCTTTGTGCTGTTTTCTTTAATG
Organism: Eleocharis quinqueflora; assembly: GCA_964058865.1. Taxonomy (NCBI): domain Eukaryota; kingdom Viridiplantae; phylum Streptophyta; class Magnoliopsida; order Poales; family Cyperaceae; genus Eleocharis; species Eleocharis quinqueflora. The sequence goes on from CAXKVX010001823.1 coordinate 27,927, forward strand.
GTTACCACCCATGAATGAATTACTCAGATAAGAAACTTATCCCAGTAGGGTACGATGCTTTGTGGTGTTTTCATTCATGGTTACGACCCATAAATGAAGTACATTGAACAGAATCACTCATAAATTAAGTACTCATACATGAAGCACTTAGAATGATACTCGATGCTTCTTCGTGTGTTTTAGTGAATGGTTACAACACTAAAATAATGCACTCGGAGAAGAAACTCTTCTCGTGGTAATATATGATGATTTGTAGAGTGTTCTTGAAAGGTTACCACTCACAAATTAAGTACTATGATCAGAAACACTTCTTAGTAACATATGATGTTTTGTGGTATTTTCTTTAATGGTTACCACCCATGAATGAATTACTCAGATAAGAAACACTTCTCCCAGTACAGTACGATGCTTTGTGGTGTTTTATCTAATGGTTCTCACCCATAAATTAAATACACTGATCAGAATCAATCATAAATTAAGTACTTGTACACGAAGCGCTTAGAGTGGTACTTGATGCTTCTTCGTGTGTTTTAGTGAATGGTTACAACACATAAATGAAGTACTCGGAGAAGAAACTCTTCTCGTTGAAAGATATGATGTGTTGTGCAGTTTTCTTGAAACACTTAAATGAAGTACTCATATAAGAAACACTTCTCCTAGTAATGTAAGAGGCTTTGTGGTTTTTTCATTAATGGTTACCACACATAAATGAAGTACACTGATCAGAATCACTCATAAATTAAGTACTCGTACATGAAGCGCTTAGAATGGTACTCGATGCTTCTTCGTGTGTTTTAGTGAATGGTTACAACTCTTAAATTATGTACTAGGAGAAGAAACTCTTCTCGTGGTAATATATGATACTTTGTAGAGTGTTCTTGAAAGGTTACTTCACAAATGAAGTATTATGATCAGAAACACTTCTTAGTAGCATATAATGCTTTGTGGTATTTTCTTTAATGGTTACCACCCATAAATGAAGTACTCAGATAATAAACACTTCTCGCAATAGGGTAAGATACCTTGTGATGTTTTATTTAATGGTTATCACCCATAAATTAAATACATTGATCAAAATCACTCATAAATTAAGTACTCGAAAATGAAACACTTAGAGTGGTATTTATGCTTCTTCGTTGTGTTTTAATGAATGGTTACAACACTTAAATGAGGTACTCGGAGAAGAAACTCTTCTCGTGGAAAGATATGATGCGTTGTGGAATTTTCTTGAAAGGTTACCACTCATAAATGGGGTACTTTGATCAGAAACACTTCTTAGAAGGATATGATGCTTTGTGGTGTTTTCTTTAATGGTTAGCTCCCATGAATGAAGTACTCAGATAAGAAACATTTATCCCAGTAGGGTATGATGCTTTGTGGTGTTTTCATTAATGAAGAAAACACCCATAAATGAAGAACACTAATTAGAATCACTCATAAATTAAGTACTTATACATGAAGCGCTTAAAGTGGTACTCGATTCTTCTTCGTGTGTTTTAGTGAATGGTTACATCACCTTAAATGATTTACTCGGAGAAGAAACTCTTCTCGTGGTAATATATGTTGCTTTGTCGAGTGTTATTGAAAGGTTACCACTCGCTAATGAAGTACTATGATCAGAAATACTTCTTAGTAGCATATGATGCTTTGTGGTGTTTTCTTGAATGGTTATCACCCATAAATGAAGTACTCATATAAGAAACACTTCTCCCAGTAGGGTACGATGCTTTGTGGTGTTTTTATTGATGGTTACCAACCATAAATGAAGTACACTGATTAGAATCACTCATAAATTAAGTACTTGTACATGAAACACTTAGAGTGGTATCTATGCTTCTTCGTTATGTTTTAATGAATGGTTACAACACTTAAAAGAAGTACTCGAAGAAGAAACTTTTCTCGTGGTAAGATATGAAATTTTGTGAAGTTTTCTTGAAAGGTTACAACTCATAAATGAAGTACTATGATTAAAAACACTTCTTAGTAGTATATGATGCTTTGTGGTGTTTTCTTTAATGGTTACCATTCATAAATGAAGTACTCAGATAAGAAACACTTCTCGCAGTAGGGTACGATGCTTTGTGGTGTTTTTTTAATGGTTACCACCCATAAATGAAGATTTTGATCAGAATTACCCACAAATTAAGTTCTCGTACATGAAGCACTTAGAGTGGTACTCGATGCTTCTTTGTTGTGTTTTAGTGAATGGTTACAACACTTAAATGAAGTACTCGGAGAAGAAAGTCTTCTCGTGGTAAGATATGATGCTTTGTAAAGTGTTCTTGAAAGGTTACCACTCATAAATGAAGTACTATGATCAGAAACACATCTTAGTAGGATATGATGCTATGTGGTGTTTTCTTTAATGGTTATCACCAATAAATTAAGTACTCTGATCGGAATCACTCATAAATTAAGTACTCGGACATGAAACACTTAGAGTGATATCTATGCTACTTCGTTGTATTTTAATGAATGGTTACAAAACTTAAATGAAGTACTCGGAGTAGAAACTATTCTCGTGGTAGATATGACGTGTTGTGGAGTTTTCTTGAAAGGTTACCACTCATAAAAGAAATACACTGGTCAGCAACACTTCTTAGTAGGATATGATTCTTTGTGGTGTTTTCTTTAATGGTTACCACCCATAAGGGAAGTACTCAGATATGAAACATTTCTCGCAGTAGGGTAAAATGATTTCTGATGTTTTATTTAATGGTTACGCCCATAAATGAAGTACTCTGATCATAATCACTCATAAATTAAGTACTCGGACAAAAAACACTTAGAGTAGTACTCTATGCTTCTTCATTGTGTTACAATGACTGGTTACAACACTTAAATGAAGTACCCGATGAAGAAACTCTTCTCGTGATAAGATATGATGCGTTGTGGAGCTTTCTTGAAAGGTTACCACTCATAAATGAAGTACACTATTCAAAATATTTCTTAGTAGGATATGTTGATTTGCGGTGTTTTCTTTAATGGTTACAATCCATAAATGAAGTACTCTGATTAGAAACACTTTTTGCATTAGGGTAAGATGCTTTGTGATGTTTTATTTAATTGTTACCACCCATAAATGAAGTACTTTGATCGGAATCACTCATAAATTAAGTACTCGGACATTCAGCACTTAGAGTGGTATCTATGCTTCTTCGTTGTGTTTTAATGAATGGTTACAACACTTAAATGAAGTACTCGTAGAAGAAACTCTTCTGATGGTAAGATATGATGCGTTGTGGAGTTTTCTTGAAAGGTTACCACTCATAAATGAAGTACACTGATCAGAAACACTTCTTAATACAATATGATGCCTTGTGGTGTTTTTTTTAATGCTTACAACCCATAAATGAAGTTCTCAGATAAGAAGCACTTATCGTAGTACTCTGATTAGAATCACTCATAAATTAAGTACTCGGACATGAGACACTTAAGATCCGTTTGGCACCCCATAAAATAGCTAAGAATAGGATTAATGCTCTATTATATTCCAATTTTTTTGCCAAACGGAACTTTTCTGTATTAGAATAGCATTCGAATAGCTAAACCGCTGTACCACCCCATAGGTGGTATAGTGGTTTAGCAATTGTAGAATAGCAAATTAGTATTTGATTATGTTGTATAATATTTACTAATTAACAATATTTAATTATATTTAATAATTAGCAATTATTTATGATTTATGATTTATTATTATTAATTATTTTTAATAGGATTATAATATTTCATCATTGTCATTATTATTATTTTATTATTATTTATTAGTATTATTATTTTATAAATTATTATTATTAGTTTTTATTAGTAATATAATAGTAAATAATTATTATAATGTATTATTTTATTATTATTATTATTATTATTATTATTATTTACAATTATTATTTTTATTATTATTTATTATTACTTCTTAAATAGTATTATAATATTTCATCATTATTACTATTTTGTTATTATTTATTTTATTATTATTTTTAGTGTTATTATTATTTATTATTTATTATTTATTATTTATTATTATTATTAATATTATTATTTCATCATTGTCATTATTGTTATTATTATTATTATTATTATTTCATCATTGTCATTATTATTATTTTATTAATATTTATTAGTATGATTATTATTTTATAATTTACTATTATTACTTTTTATTTGTATTATAATAGTTCATAGTTATTATAATTTATTATTTTATTATTATTATTATTTTTTACTATTATTTTTTATTATTATATAATATATATTTTTTAATTAGTATTATTTCATTATATTATTATTTTTAATTTTATTTAATATTATTATTTTATTTATTATTATTACTATAATAATAGTATTATATTTATTGTTATTATTATATTATTATTACTTAGTTATAATATCATGTTGTTATCGTATTATCTACACTTCAACTATTCTATTTCAAATTGCAAGTGCCAAACAACATTTTCATTCTTCGGAATAGTCTATTGTACCACTCTTCTACCACTCTTCCAAAATCACACTATTCTAAACTCTATCCTACTCAATGTTGTAAAATGCGGATTTGAATATGCGTGCGGAACGATACCGCATATCGCATATGCGTCATGCGGGCGCATATGTGGATTTATATGCGGTTATATATATGTGGTCTAATTTACAATTTTATTGTGCATTTCATACAAATTAAGATGAAAACTACAAATAACAGTGCATGAAAAAATCTTAGTTATCTTACACAATACATATTTGAAATATCAAATATGCACATTCATCTTAATTAAAACTATTTCACTAAAATAACAAAAATTTAGTTAATCTTACATAGATTTAAAATATCAAATATGCATGTTAATCTAAATTAATATTGTTGCACTAAAATAATGAAAATGTATAACCGTAGGAAGCTAAAGATGCTAAATTTTAATTAAAAAATGCAAAAAAATGTATCAGTAATGAAAACTTAACAATATGATATAAATTTGAACCTTAAACAAACTTTACATTAATAAATTCAAGTCAGAATTGAAAATTATTAATATCACATAGTAAGATGCAAGTATATCAACTCATTTTCTAAGTAACCATTGCAAAAATCCATTTGAATATTTGACCATCTATTTTGACTTTCCAAGAGATTCATAAGAGCAACGGCATTTTTATCTTTTTTTTTATTATTTGATCACCATTTTTTAATGATCAATGTTATTTTCACTTTCCAACAATTTTGGATCAAGCGCATAGTAAAATCACATATTAATTTGAACTCGTACTTCCATCCGCTTGCGCATATTCGGACGCCTATGCATTCGCATGAAGCGTTTTTTACATCACTGATCCTACTTTTATCACTATTCTAATGATATTCCTTGTTTTGCCAAACGGACCCTTAGAGTAATAATCTATGCTTCTTCGTTGTGTTACAATTAATTCTTACAATACTTAAATTAAGTACTCAGAGAAGAAACTCTTCTCGTGGTAAGATATGATGCTTTGTGAAATTTTCTTGAAAGGTTACAACCCATAAGTGAAGTACTCAAATAAGAAACACTTCTCGCAGTAGGGTAAGATGCTTTGTGATGTTTTATTTAATGATTACCACCCATAAATGAAGTACTCTGATCAGAATAACTCATAAATTAAGTACTAAGATATGAAGCACTTAGAGTGGTACTTTGTCCTTCTTCATTGTGTTTTGATGATGGTTACAATACATAAATGAAGTACTCGAAGAAGAAACTCTTTTTGAAGTAAGATATGATACTTTGTAGAGTTTTCTTTAATGGTTATCACCCATAAATGACGTATTATGATCAGAATCACTCATAAATTAAGTATTCGAACATGAAGCACTTACTTAGAGTGGTACTCTATGCTTCTTCGTTGTGCTTTAGTGAATAGTAACAACACTTACATGAAGTACTAGGAAAGAAACTCTTTTTGTAGTAAGATATGATGCTTTGTAGAGCGTTCTTGAAAGGTTACCAATCATAAATAAAGTACTATGATCAGAAACACTTCTTAGTAGGATATGATGATTTGTGGTGTTTTCTTTAATGGTTACCACCCATAAATGAAGTACTCAGATAAGAAACACTCCTCGCAGTAGGGTAAGATGATTTGTGATATTTCTTTCAATGGTTACCACTCATAAATTAAGTACTCAGACATGAAACACCTATAGTGTTATCTATGCTTCTTTGTTGTGTTTTAATGAATGGTTAAAACACTTAAATGAAGTACTCGGAGAAGAAACTCTTCTCGTTGTAATATATGATGTGTTGTGGAGTTTTAATGAAAGCTTACCCCTCATAAATGAAGTATTCAGATCAGAAACACTTCTTGGTAGGATTTGATGCTTTGTGGTGTCTTCATTAATGGTTATCACCCATAAATGAAGTACTCAGATAAGAAACACTTCTCGCAGTAGGGTATGATGCTTTGTGATGTTTTATTTAATGGTTACCACCCATAAATGAAGTACTCTGATCAGAATCAGTCATAAATTAAGTACTCGTACAAGAAACACTTAGAGTGATACTCAATGCTTCTTCGTTGTGTTTTAGTGAATGGTTACAACACTTAAATGAAGTACTCTGAGAAGAAACTCTTCTTGTGGTAAGATATGAGTCTTTGAGGCGTTTTCTTGAAAGGTTACAACTCATAAATGAAGTACTCTGATCAGAAACACTTCTTAGTAGGATATGATGCTTCTTGAAGGTGTTTTAGTAAATGGTTACAACACTTAAATTAATCACTCGGAGAAGAAACTCTTTTCGTGGTAAGATATGATACTTTGTAGAGTTTTCATGAAAGATTTCCATCCATAAATGAAGTACTCAGATAAGAAACACTTCTCGCAGTAGGGTATGATGCTTTGTGATGTTTTATTTAATGGTTACCACCCATAACTGAACTACTCTGTTCAGAATTACTCATAAATTAAGTACTCGTACATGAAGCACTTAGAGTGGTGCTTGATGCTTCTTCGTTGTGTTTTATTGAATGGATACAACACTTAAATGAAGTACTCGGAGAAGAAACTCTTCTCGTGGTAAGATATGATGCTTTGTAGAGTTCTTGAAAGGTTACAACTCATAAATGAAGTACTCTGATCAGAAACACTTCTTAGTAGGAAATGATGCTTCTTGAAGGTGTTTTAGTAAATGGTTACAACACTTAAATTAATCACTCGGAGAATAAACTCTTTTCGTGGTAAGATATGATACTTTGTAGAGTTTTCATTAAAGGTTTCCATCCATAAATGAAGTACTCAGATAAGAAACACTTCTCGCAGCAGGGTACGATGCTTTGTGGTGTATTCTTTAATGGTTACCACCCATAAATGAACTACTCTGATCAGAATTACTCATAAATTAAGTACTCGTACATGAAGCACTTAGAATGGTACTCGCTGCTTCTTCGTGTGTTTTAGTGAATGGTTACAACACTTAAATGATGTACTTGGAGAAGAAACTCTTCTCGTGGTAATATATGATGCTTTGTAGAGTGTTCTTGAAAGGTTACAACTCATAAATGAAGTACTCTGATCAGAAACACTTCTTAGTAGGATATGATGCTTTGTGGTGTTTTCTTTAATGGTTACTACCCATAAATGAAGTACCCAGATAAGAAACACTTCTTACAGCAGGGTACGATGCTTTGTGGTGTTTTCTTTAATTGTTACCATCCATAAATGAAGTATTCTGATCAAAATTACTCATAAATTAAGTACTCGTACTTGAAGCACTTGAGTGATACTCAATGCTTCTTTGTTGTGTTTTTGTGAATGGTTACAATACTTAAATGAAGTACTCAGAGAAGAAACTTTTCTCGTTGTAAGATATGATGCGTTGTGGAGTGTTCTTGAAAGATTACCATTCATAAATGAAGTACATTGATCAGAAATACTACTTAGAAGGATGTGATGCTTTGTGGTGTTTTCTTTAATGGTTACAATCCATAAATGAAGTACTCGGATAAGAAACACTTCTCGCAGTAGGGTAAGATGTTTTCTGATGTTTTATTTAATAGTTACCATCCATAAATGAAGTACTCTGATGAAAATTACGCATAAATTAAGTACTCGGACATGAAACACTTATAGCAGTAATCTATGCTTCTTCGTTGTGTTACAATGAATGGTTACAACACTTAAATGAAGCACTCGGAGAAGAAACTTTTCTCGTGGTAAGATATGATGCTTTGAGGAATTTTCTTGAAAGGTTACAACTAATAAATGAAGTATCCTGATCAGAAACACTTCTTAGTAGGATATGATGCTTTGTGGTGTTTTCTTTAATGGTTACCACCTATTAATGAAGTACTCAGATAAGAAATACTTCTCGCAGGAGGGTACGATACTTTAAGATGTTTTATTTAATGGTTACCACCCATAAATGAAGTACTCTGATTAGAACCACTCATAAATTATGTACTTGTACATGAAGTACTTAGAGTGGTACTCGATGCTTCTTCGTTATGTTTTATTGAATGGTTACAACACTTAAATGAAGTAATCGGAGAAGAAACTCTTCTCGTGGTAAGATATTATGCTTTGTGAAGTTTTCTTGAAAGGTTACCACTCATAAGTAAAATACTATGATCAGAAACACTTCTTAGTTGGATATGATACTTTGTGGTGTTTTCTTTAATGGTTACCACCATAAATAAAGTACTCAGATAAAAAACACTTCTCGAATTGTAGTACTTTCATGCCTATTAGAGATTGTTTGAAGCCTCAAAACTCCTCCTAATGATTTCTTGCAAAAGTTCTCAAAATCAACATCTTGTAAAATTTAAGATCGTTTTGCAAATCGACAAATTTGAGACATTGTTTGATACAACAATAACCTACTTCAAGCTGGCAGGATGAAATTTCCCCGTGAACAGTGCATTTTTCATCGGTGCTGATGAAACCGAACAAGCCCTTACAGTGGTGCCACTCTTATTTTCGACCCCTCTGTGTCGTATCACTTCAAGCTGGCTGTGGCCATGTTTAAGTTGGACACCAAAGAACCTAATAAACATTATATGCGGTTCAACATTTACTTCTCTGAGACTAGTTCATGGATTGTGTCATCAGTGTACACTGCAATGTGGAATCATGATGTTTTTCTTCTTGACACAGAAAGTAGGGGTAAATGTTTGTGCCACCCGTGCAGTGAAAGTCTAAAGAGCCGGACCGGGCCTAGAGGGCCTACGAAAGGGCCGGAGCTTAAGAGAGCTTAATAAGGACCGGGTAATAAGGGTTTTGTTCTAAAAAAATAGGTCCGACCCCTCTAAGGCTCGACACTTATCAGGCCCTCGGGGTTGCAAAGGGCAGGATCAGGACCGGGTAATAAGGGCTTTGGTCTATTTTTTTAATTGTGAAAGAATTGATAAGAATCTGAGGGGCTGGCGTGGGTAAGGATTGCAGAGGGCCGGATCAAGGCCGAACGGGGTCGAGGCTCGAAAGGACCGGGTAAATAGAGACCTGTATTTTTGAAACGAATCCGGGCCTTCTAAGACCCGGTCTTTATAAGACTCGACTCTTTCAAAATCTTACTAAGAATCGAATCAGAACAGAATCTGATAGAGGCTTTACAGGAGCCAGACTGGAGTCGAATCAGAGCTGGATCTAGTAGGCAGAAGTTTTATGGATTTGGTTTGTTAACGACATGTAATTGTGTACTGTCTTGGAGACTGATTTGAAGTACTATTTTATGAAGCTTATGTCATTGTTGAATGAATCTAAACTATATTAGTATCCAGAGGTTACTATTCAACAATGAAAAATTAGGTTGATTTACAATGCTCTTCGGAAACTTCTTTCTTTCTGGACTAAACAATTTTGTAAATGCATCTTACTCCTTGTGCTATGTACCGGACCAGTAATTGGTCCAAATCTTTAGGCTTTATTTTTAGCCTCCTAGTTATTCAGGTTAACTATTTAGAACTAACTAAGAGTACTTAGTTATAAACCAATCGAGATTTTGATAGTTAAATAGCAATGTATAGACAGAAAGTTTAAACAAATATGGCAGCATTAGCCAACATTTATACTGGCATGTACCACCCAAAATTGTTGAGTATAAATATGCTATTTTTACAAGGCACCAAAAACATGCAGATTGTCTGCCTATGTGTTCAATTCTATTTCTGTTTCTCGATGGAGGTCCAGTTCTCCCTTGTCGTCATATAGTCTTCTTCATCAGCCTCTCTCTTTCATTCCTTTTTTTTCATAGTTGATTCCTCATTTATCTTCTCATTTCTGCACCTTTGGCCTATGAATTTGGTAGAATAATATTTAGACAAAGAAATTAGTACTAAACTCATATAGCTACCATCTTGATCATTATGTTCATACTAGCAATGGCGATGACTGGTACTGAACTGACAATCCAACCTGGCAGAACTTAGTGTTTCAAAGAGGTTGTAGGATCTACAAATAACTGATGGATTTTATTTACTTCTTTATCTATCACAACTTAGTGTTCTTCAGTTTTTCTTCAAAGTATTTCAATTTGGCTTGGACCAGTTAGGTTATATGAAAATTTTCTTCAATATGCGTAGTTGCAAATTGCAATAGGTTTAAATTTAGTTCCAAATTAACTCCAGGTACTCAGTTCTATGAAATTTGTTCAAATTATACTGAACTGACACTCAATTGGACTGGTTGTATCAAACGATCAGATTTTTGTCTTGGAGTATGGGGTGCTAGAGGTGGCAAAATATTACCAGACCAAAAATACTAATCTGAACTATCCAGACCCAAACCCTACCCGATCAATATAAAAATTGTTGTTTGCAATCCTCTAAAATTATTGTGGGTCTTAGTTGCAAATATTAAAGACCTGTGAATCTTATTTGCAAAAGTCTTGGAATATATGGGGTGCTAGAGGTGACAAAATCTCACCAGACCTAAAATACTCGTTATCCAGACACAAAACCTACCCGATCAATATAAAAATAAATTGTTTCATAATCGGTCCATAACCAGATAGCCTTCAACCCCAAATGTGACTAGGTCTTGATCTGCGATCACTTTAACCTGAAAGCAGAATCACAGAAAGGACCACTTAATTCTTCAAGTCGACAGAAGATCCGGAGCAACAGTTTTCGTGTGGAGATGAGGATTCGAAACCAAGTGAAAGCAAAATTCCACAGGCGGACTTTATGTCAACTTTCAGATATTAAAGGCAAGGAATGGTATATTATACTTTCTTAAAATATATTCTTCAAGCTGACGGAAAACCTAGTTTCAATATAAAAGAAAAATGAACTCCAGAATCAATTTTTGTCAAGGTAACAAACCAACATGTGCAACTCGGTCTCCAATCCGATTGAGTTGATACCTGACCTGCAGAATCAAAACTTTAAAGACTCAAGCTGCCTGATCCCAAGACAAACTGAACTCAAAGTGACATGGGACCTGAGACAACCCAAACAAGAGAGCAAATATCACGAGAAACAAAACCACCCCAAGATGAACCTGAAACGACCCAACCCAGATATGACCTACCTGCATGATTGTGTCACCTATGGGCAGTATGGTGCACGTAGCTCCCGTTTGCGCGGGGCCCGGAGAAGGGTCAGACCACTTTTGGGTCTTTGTACGCAGCCTTTCTCTACATTTCTACAAGAAACTGTTTGCACGACTCGAACACATGACCTCCTGGACAAGGCGACAACTTTACCGCTTTGCATGACTGTGTCACCTATATACAGTAAAATTTGCCTAGTCACACAGAGAAGTTCAGCTGGATAGTGGAGCTCACCTGAAGTATGTGGAGAAGCTTTCCTTTCAGCACAGGAGTGAAACTTATGTCAATGCATCATTTCCTATCTAGGAGGTCTTGATTGGTTCAGCATATCGAGGCTGTACAAATCAAGCAAACAACATCACAGCTACGTACTAGGTGGTTGTACAAGGACAATAATGCAGAAGCAATTAACAACTCAAGCTGAAGCCAGGTTAGTTATACAGAAGCAAACGAGTTGGCAGGGTAGTGGTAGATCACAAGAATTCCATTTGTCAAGTAATAATATAATTCAAATTAGAATGATAGGCTTGGTGAGACAACGTGAAAATTAGCCATTCTCATGGAAATGAAACTCATGAAATGGCTCCGATTGGGTTTCATCTCTAACCTACCCCAACTTGTTTGGGACTAAATGCTTTGTTCTAGCTGTTATTGTTGTTGTAGAATGACAACCTGCCTCACCTACAATTTTGTGGTACGCGCCATGAAAAAGCAGACGCTTTCTTCAAACTCGGAGGCAAGGAGAGATAATACCTCCAATCCTCTAAAATGACCTTCAAATCATGTATCTTACTTTTGAGCCCAATGCAACAATTTGCATGCATGGTGCAAACCTTCTCAAAATTTCGGCTAGGCTCACAAATTCCACCAAAATATGTAGTACTCAAATACAACATATCAACACCAATGTCTGCCAGAAATTCATCATGCTTTATGATATTAAGCACATGTTGGTCATGGTAACCAGGATAGTTTAACCGAGAGGTGTACCAAAATTTGTAGAATTCTATGGTTCGGTTGTTTGATCTCACATAGCCAAAACCTCCATTAGCGATGTTTCTTAAATCTCTCGAATCACCTGTAAAATGGTCGCAAGCAATTTGAAAATCCACATCTGGATGGAAATATGGAAATGGATTTCGAAACCACATAATGTCAGCATCCTGAAATAATACGAAAAGTCGTATCAATTTTCTTTTTAGATAAAAACTTTAAGACTGGCAACAACATATTTAAAACCAAAAGTACACTTCCATAAAAATAATACTTAAAAGGATAAACAAGAATTTCAGCCTGAACAACTTTTGTTAACCTCACCTCTACTGGTACAGAATCAGAGACAGCAATCTACCAAGGGAACTCTTTTCCATCTTATTAGCTATATGTTCAGCTTAATTATTATGGGAGCTCTGAATTAACCGTACGAAAGTGCTCCAACAACACAATAACCAAGCAAGAACATGTAAGCTGAACATTCAGACAAAACTTACAGAGAAGATGAAGCTATATCCTTTTCCAAGAACAACTCTAAAAAAGTCGATCCTTCGCCACATCATCCTTAAATACCCTTTGGACATGAAGTTCTTCTCTCCCGAAAAATCAATTCCTTCAGTTATTAGTGCGAAACAGTGTACATGAATGGTCATGCATCTCTTGTATGCTTTCATATCCAATGAGACAATAACAAGGTGATTTAGGAGATGGTATGTAGTTTTTGTGGTACCAAAACTCTCCATGAAGAGGTCTATGACTGAACCAGGGCTGGCCCATGCAGCATTAAGTGTGGTTAAAATTACTGTTTTATCCCTCATAGAAGCCGCCTTTAAAACTCGCTCAAGTCGTATGTCCTCATTATCCTATAATATGTATGAATCTGTAATTTGATTTATGCACATATGAACAAGCATTCATATTTCAGTTCTTCAGGGCCAGAGATGTCAGCATATCCAGCCCCCCAAGCACAAGCTCGGTTAGACTGACATTACAGGGTCGTTGGAAAGACTCACATAGGGATATAAATTTAGGAAAGCATCAGACATAAAAAAACCAATGTCAAACTAAACAAATACTCAGTTATTGCATAGTTCTTTGGGCATGTTTTTCACAGGTTTCATCTATTTCACAGGTTTCAGAAATCACATTTTTCATACATCTTCTTTAGGGCCTGTTAGGGGGCTTGAGATTGCATGCAACAGGATTTACTGTTGTGGGTTTTTACAACTCAATTCGTGGAATTCCATTATCACATAAATGGGTAGGTATACCAGAATGATCATGAGAATCCTAACAGAAATATGTTAATGAGTTCAAAGATTTAATTGACTAATAAACAAGAAACAATATATAAAAAGCTGGTAATATAACTGGTGGTGCTACTGGCAATTACATATATTTTTATGTTCAGATGAATCTCAACCTTATGTTTGAACACCAAGTACAATAAAATCAATCGAGTAAACATAGAGCACTTCTTTCTGGCATTGACTGCTGCCTATCTACTTCCCTATTTTAAAGCAGGTATATTTACTGAATTTTCAATAAGCCCGCTGATATAAAAAATGGATTTGAAAGAAATAATTGTGCATAATGAGCACCAGCAGACAGAAATAAGAAATTACAGTTAAAATGTAGAGGGGCTGGAGGAAACAATGCTGAATCCGACTCAACTTTTCTTTTAACAGCTATTAGTTCTCACACTACTATTCACATATAATAGAATTTGCACCAACAGGCACTTAAGAGTCGTTTATGAAACAACAATGTTTTTTTCCACAGTGAAGCACTTCAACACAATCAAATAATGACACAGAAAGATAGCGAATTTCGTCATAAAACTAACCAGATTAACAGGGTCGAAGGAATCGTCATAATGCATCACCCGTAGATCCTGAGGTTCCGGCCACGACAAATCACCGAATGACAAGTTTAACCATCCACCTCGATAGAGGATGGACAAAGCAAAGGAGATGCCGAGGAATACGAGAAGCGCGATGAAAACAAGCCTGATTGAGGCGATTCTGCCGCTTACACCAGATCCTGTGCTACTCGCATTCCGGTGGTGTCGATGCTTCCCCATGCGATTCCCGCCTGACGACGGTGTTTTCATCATTTCTACAGGTATAGAGACTAGAGAGAGATCGTTCAAGGGTTGACAGCGATAGCTGATTCTCGGATCGAGCAGTCAAAGAGAGGTCTTTGAGAGAACCGCTAAACTAGAAGGGCTGCCTCACGTTTTCTCAATTCAGAGGGGCATTTCTGCATTTCATCAATATCGATATGGAGTTATCGACTGATAATTTCTCATTAAAAATTTAGGGAAATTTGTTAAAATGCCACTAGATAAGTGGCCAATTGTCAAAATGTCATTAGATAACAGAAAATAGCCAAAATGTCATTAAAATTCTTATTACTATGTCTTTATGTCATTATCTCTAATTTTCCTCAATTAAAAAATTAATGATTTTGAAAATATCAAAAGTATCCCTCTCCTTTCTTCTCGGCACCACTGGCCTCTCCTCTCTCGTCTCTGCCTCTCGTTTCTGCCTCTTGCTGCCACTGCCTCCGCTCCACCACTTCTCCCGCGTCCCATCGACTTTCCCTTTCCAAAATCATTTTCTCAGTTCCTCGTAAAAGCAACCTCGTTAATCATTTTCTGAGTTAATTATTTACATGGTATCATTATCAAAGCAACTTCGTTCCTCATAAAAATCTATTCCTATCATTTTCTCAGTTCCAAAATCACTTCTGTCTGTTACTACCGACTCCCTCTCGTATCAGTGATTGATACAACACATCATCCTGGAATCTCATACCAGAGATAAAATACCCGAAAAAAGATAAAATAGTCTATAGAAAAATTTGATAACCAGCAAAACAGAAAAATCACATAAGCCCTTACCATTATCCATCCTTAAGAAAAGCCATACCAAAAAATACCCCAATGTGCATGCTAAATCAGGAACAAAAATCCTCAATCAGCTCCGTAGTCAATACCAAAACCATTGAGAAATATAACAACATAAACTTATATCAGCAACAAGATAGCAAGCAAGCGAAAAAATAATTATCCATCAGGAATTATCAACAAAAAACCAGAGGAATTATCAACAAAAAAACAAAAAATGCAAAACTAAATACAAGTAAAATAATGGTGTGGCCATGGCTAATGTCCCAAGAGTAATCGCCGCGAAAATGCAAAGCAAAAAGGTCAAAATTCTAACATCAGGCCGGAGCCGAGGACAACTTCCAACATCGTTCGCTGCACTTGCTGTAAATTGGAGGGACGCGATCGCACATAGTGCTAGTTCCTACACCCAAATCTGAGACCAAAATGGTGCGAGAACAATGGCAGTGACGATCAGAGCAGTTTCCCCTACGAAGAGAGGACAGACCAGTGATGCCGGAAGAAAGGAGAAAGGAGAAAGGAGAAAAGAGAAAGGAGAGGGTAGTTTTGGTATTTTCGAAATAATTAATTTTTTAATTGAAGGAAATTAGAGATAATGGCGTAAAGACAAAGTAATAAAGATTTTAATGGCATTTTGACTATTTTTTGTTATCTAGTGGCATTTTGACAATTGGTCACTTATCTAGTGGCATGGAAACAAATTTCCCAAAAATTTAAAACCCAGATATCCTAATAAGGCCATCGAGTATTTAGTTTTGGGTCTATACGGAGCTCGTCTTTGAAAAACCAGCCCAAATCATATCCGCGAAAACCTGAAAATAACTAAAACCTCATTAAAACCCTTTCTCCTCTTCCAGCTACCGCCGCCTCTCTCCGTTCATCTCCCTTCCCTTGCTTTCCTTTCTTCCCGACCATGGCTTCCCTCCCTTCAAAGAAACCGAGAAAGGAGAAATCCTTCACAGAATCACCTAAAAAACGAGACGCAAAAGGGAATAAAGAAGCCCTGACGCTAGACGAAGTCCGTAAGTTGGGAAATGAGCTGCTCTCATCCCGGGCCCACCTCAACAATCTCCCTGTTCTCCTCTCCTTAATCTCACCCTCGCCGCACTCTCTTGAATGTGCGTTGGAGGCGATGATATCTCTTCAGTCGTTCTTTGTGCCGCTTCTCTCTGAGATGAAATCAACTGGAGACGAACAGGACCCGGAAACTGTGTTTAAATCATGGCTGAAGGAGCGCTTCAATGAGTTTACGGGGTCGCTTGTTGAGGTGGCAGTGTCGTCTGAGACCGACGAGGCGCTCAAGGTGAGAACCTTCTCATCAGTTAGTTTGCTATGGAAAAAAAAATGGGAAAAAAATAAAACTATAATGATTGTTTTGCCTTTGTCTTAGGAAGTTGTTCTGGACGCGTTTATGGATTTTGTGAAGTTGGGGAAGAATGGGAACTTTCAGTTCGACATTTATCACAATTTCTTAAAGAGCGTTGTAAGTCAATCTCTTTCTTTTAGAATGAAACTTCTTTTTGTATTTTGGGTTATGCAGTTCTTCTGAAGTTAGTGGTAGTTCTTATTAATCTGACACACTAGGATGACCCTTGCTAATCATTGAAGGTTGTTCAATGCAGGTTCTCTCTGAATCCTCCATTGATGACTTGCTGAATTTGCTTCAATCAAAGTTTTTCAAGTATGCTGATGTTCGGTATGTTGTAATCTGTTCTCAAGTTATTTGACATCATGTTATGTTATTTTCATTTTGTCAATTCATGTAGTAATGGATTGACGAAGCCCACTTTCTGTGGATATCATTATATTAATCTTGCATTGTGTTTCTCCTCATGCATTTTATAAAGCACTAAACTCTTTTAAAGCTAATTGCATGAATGCTACTTATCCAGAAATAAATAAGTATACTATACAATGCTCCAGGCAGAAAAAATTGAAGTAAGGAAAGGGAAAGAAAGGAAGAGGAGGTAAGGACAAATTTACATCCCAATTTGGGAGGGAACAAAAATTATGAATTTTATGGAAAGATTTAACCCCGGAGCCTCTTTCCTTCCTTCCGTTAAGGTTTCGGGAGAAGTAGCTTCCAATTTTTCACCTAACCTCCCCTTCCATCACCTTAGAAGTCTGGAGCACAACCTGAAATGCAGCACATATTCCTTGCTAATACAAGCATTGTTTGGTTAAACCACATAATCTTATGGTTTACTTTCTTGTAATGTTGTTGTTTTTTAACATATTTTATTTTTAGTTATTTCACCTATACGAGCATGGAGAAAATTGCCAAGTTCATTGACACAAAAGGAACAGGTATAGCTTTTTTTTCTTGGTAGCTTTATTTTCATGTTTTTATTTGCTTGAATTGAGTTCCTTTTACTCTTGTTTAACACGAAGCGTTAATTGCCAGCTTCAGTTGCTAGCTTTACTTTTTATTTTCTTTTTTCTTTTTTTTTCTTTTTTTCTTGTACCGGGTTTATTTTATTCTTCTTTAATACAGTCTTAAATGTGACATGTTTTTTTAACATGGAGTTTCTTTGTTCTTCTTTAACTCAGAGCCTGGAGTACAGACTTCAGACGACAAAGAGCAATTGAAATTCAGGTTTTGATTCATTCAGATCATTTCTATTAAGATAATGCCCTTAATTGGACAATTTATTTGACTTCTCTCATTTTTATTTGTACAGAAATGAAATTGCCATTCACAATGCATACAGTGCTCTGTGTAGTTTACCTCCTCTAGATCTCAGCACCGAAACAAACTATGAGATATGGAGTGAAAATGGTGATTATTTTATAGATATTCAGTACATTAATTTATGTAGACCTTTTCAGATGAAGTATCATTGTCTCTATGGTTAGTAAACCATTCTTTACTGTTTTCAGGAATTTCTTCAAAGGAGGAAAAGGCATCCACCAAGGTTTAGTTTCTGTACATGAGAAGGTTTATAATCTTAATTATGTTTTCTGGAAATTTTAATGCTTGTTTTCTCAATTGCAGTCTACTAGTGGAATTACAAAGAAGCTAAAGTTAAAATTCACAAAAGCCTGGTTATCTTTCCTCAAGCTGCCTCTTCCACTTGATGTGTACAAGGAGGTATTACTTTCTTGTTCATGTCTTGGTAGATGCCCCTTTTTAACTTTTTTTTTTTTGCAATGGTTGTCCTAAATATTTTGAATATTAGCACAATGCACAACCAACCATCTTGTGATTTTAATGTGGAGGTATGCCACCCATAGAATGGACCTGAATTTTTATGTTTTGTAATATGAATTTTATATTAGCAGTGCATTGCAGTTATATGTCATTCTAGAAGTGCAGATGACTTATCCATGGTTTTTACTGTTGGCTTCTATCATAAAATTTGGCCTCAATTGAGTGGTTTCATTTGTAACTATGGTGAACTTGTGGAGTATTCTGCAAAAAAGGAAACCCCCACTGTATTATTATGTTATAGTTTCTAAATCTTTAAAACATGATTGATACACATCAACTTAACAATAACGTTCAGGTCCTTGCAACACTTCATCAGAATGTGATTCCGTGCATGTCAAATCCTGCTATCTTATGGTGAGACAACTTTTGTTTGCTGATTATTTTTAATGTTGTTGATTTCTTTATGTTATACTGACATGGTTATGTTTAATTGAAGTGATTTCTTAACCAGATCATATGATATTGGTGGAGTGATTAGTGTGATGGCACTTAGTGGCCTCTTCATTCTCATGACGAAACATGGTTTGGAGTATCCCAAGTTTTATGAAAAGCTTTATGCTTTGCTGGCACCATCGGTCTTTTTGGCAAAACATCGTGCCGTATTCTTTCAAGTAAGTATAGTTACTGCTAGAACACATCGCTACGACTGATTGTGATGTTACTGGTGCAATTTGGATGTGGTAATCTTAAATCATAAATAAATATACAAAACCCTGCTACTACACATTTTGGAGTATGGGTAGATGGGTGGGGTAAGTAGGGTTTAATATTCTTAATTTTGCATGCTTTAGCGCTATAAATTTGGAGCTGTGTAATGTAGGACGTTTTATATCAAACACTTCAATAAAATTTGACAAATTGATGAACCAAATTTGTAGCACTCCCATCATACAAAGTTGAGATCTGGACTCTTCTGAGTGTGTATTTTAACTTCTGATGCTGTTTTGTTGGTGAATGGCTTACTTAAATTAAGTATCCTTCTTCCTCAACTACTGTAATGGTTACATGACAATGCCGTGCTAACGCAAAGAATACTTCATGTTTTTCTTTTCAGCTCCTTGATTCATGCTTAAAATCATCATATCTGCCAGCATATCTAGCAGCTGCATTTGCAAAGAAGTTGAGTAGATTGGCACTCGCTGTACCACCGTCTGGTGCACTTATCATTATTGCATTGACCCATAATCTCTTACGTCGGCATCCCTCAATTAATTTCCTTGTGCACTGGGTCTCTCTCTCTATATATATATATGTGTGTGTGTGTGTGTGTGCGCGCGCTTTTATAAGTTTCTGTAGTGGCTTAGATTTTCATATCTACATATACACACTAGGGAGTAAAGACATAACTTATATTGTCCGAGCTCATCTAAGAGTCCCAACTAAATGTTTTACTGTTAATAAACAATAATACAAAATATTAAATTCTAAACCAGTCCTGATTTATGTAGTTTGTATTTTATGTATAATGAGTTATTTCTTGATTTTTTTGTGGAAGAGCTATATATCTTATAGCTTTTTATTTAAATTCCAGGAGGCAGAGGAAGAGAATAAAAATGCTGATAATTCTGGTACAGGAAATGAAGCTATTGATGATGCATCTGACTTTAAGCCTGTAAAGCACAAGAAAAGGTCTGGCATGGACCCATTCAACAACGAAGAAACAGACCCTGCTAAGTGTAATGCCATGCGTAAGTCTTTTGTTGCCATGTGGAAATTTTGTTACTAGTACATTGGTTCATATCTGTTTTTTGCATCTACCTTTCCAATTAATTTTGTTACTTGTCATGTATCATCTTAAAAGACATTTCCATTAATTTGGCAGGAAGCTCTCTATGGGAAATTGATTCTCTCCGCCATCATTACTCCCCAGCAGTGTCTCGGTAAAATAGTTTTGCTTTGTCAAAGCAACTAGAATCTTTATAATCATCATCTTCTTCTTTGCCTTTATGATTTTATAATTTTTCAGATTCGTTGCGTCACTGGAAAATGATCTAACTGTGAAAGCCAAGACCACAGAGATGAAAGTTTCTGATTTCAGTTCTGGTTCCTATGCTACTGTGTTTACAGATGAGGTTTGATATTAGTCTGCTATCGTGCAATTAAACTTTTGTTACATCAGACTTGTGAAAAGAAAAAGGGAAAACAAAAATTGATAGTGTCCTGGACTATTATTTTATTTCAGATGAGGAGAAGGATAAAGCAGGTCCCACTTGCATTCTACAGAACCACACCAACCTCTCTCTTTTCAGAATCAGATTTTCCAGGATGGACATTTCAGAGCCAACCGGATGAAAATAAAATTGAAAATGCAATGGAAATGAAGAACAATGCTGAAGAGATTGCTCAAACTACTGTAAAGAGACCACGCTTGGAGGCTTGAAACAGTGCTTAATTAAACCATTTATTCTGTTGTTCTAGCTTAAGAGGATCATAGGCTTGCTATTATTTTGTATACCTTTGGCCTTCAGAAAAATGTAATAAGAAAATTTTGATGTTGTTAAAGTTGGATTCGTCTCACTAGAGCTGTAGTTCTGGTATGTATTTGTATGTTACATAACTTATTTAATTAGGAAGTTGACACGTAGATACCATCATTTTTATCGACTATTGATATACATGTTATTACGCACATTGTTTGAGTTATTATGTATATTTTTTTTTTGTATTAAAATAGTTATGCATGTTATTTAAGTTATTATGCATGTTAATTTTTGTATTGAAATAATTATGTATGTTATTTGAGTTATTATACATGTTATTTTGTTAAAAGCATAATAACTTTTTCAGTATAAAAATAATATGCATAATAACTCAAACAATGTGCATAATAATATGTGTATTCATAGTCGGTATTGATTGTGATATATATGAAATATTTTTCATTTAATTAAACTATGTATAATTCAGTTTTGGATCATTATGTATTTGTATCTTAGGTTACTATATATATATAATAATAATAAGAGCATGGCTAAAATAATATGCATAGTACATTTCATTTTGTATTATGCATATAGATATAGGTCATTAAATTGAGATTTAAGTTGCTTAATAAATTCTTCATATGAAAATATTGTAGGAATCAAATTTCGTGATTTTTAGAGCTTTCTAGTTATTTTTTAAATATTTTTTAAAAACAGTCCAGATTTAATACTACAAAAGTGTCATTTCTGGACTGTTTTTAAAAAATATTTAAAAATAGCAAGAAAACTTTAAAAATCACGAAATTTTATTTCCTACAAGATTTTGATATGAAGAATTTATTGAGAAACTTAAATATCAATTTAATGACAAAATTAAATACAAATGGGCGCATAGTACGTTATGTGGTGTACTATACATATTATTTTAGCATGCTCATATAATAATAATAATAATTCAGTGTTGGTTCTAATAATGCAGCGGTAAAAGACCACATAAATTATTGATTTCTCCCTGAGGCCCTGTCATTAAATCAATAAAAGCACTTATTTAGACAAATATAGTCAAATAAGGGCCCACCCTTTAAATCTGTTCATCCTTTCTAGCTTCTACCCTGCTGAAAGTGCATCCAAATATGGGAATTTAAATGGAGTTGTTTTGTAAACTTTCTTACAATGAATCCTCCATTTGAGAATATACTGGTTGTCAGAGTAGAGTAATGTTAACTTGTATGAATTAGTGTCAAACCAAAAATTTGATAATTTGTTGAATATTACTAGAGATATGGCGACTTCTATGCGTTAACTGAGTCGGATCAAAATTGGAGCAGGGTCCAAGTTCATTCAAAACAATATAACGATTGAATTAAAGTAAATTCAACTCAAAAAATGCCATTAAACATTCTTAAAAAAAGAACTTTATATCTCAAAACTAGGAGTTTGATGTCAACAAAAAAATAAGATTAGCTATAAATATGTTACTATTTGAGCTTTCTATATGAGATACCATGATTTGATGATACTTCATTATTTGATTACTTGTCACATATTCGACATACGTCACCAATACATTATTAAGAAATTGAACTCTGATTTTATTTGCAGTTTTGATTTTAGTGAACTCACGATGGAAGACAAACTTTACACTGCAGTTGCACCAACTCGAGAGAACAATGCAAAAGCTTAATTAACGTGGAAACCAAATTGAATTGAAGAACTTTTCTTGTTTGGACCATTTTTTGGGAAAGCTCATTTTTTTCCAATTAAATTCAGGAATGCTTTATTTGACCTTACATCTCTAATGTATATCTCAAATTAGTCCTTTAAAAATTCAAGATCAAATGTAGATAATTTAAAAGGGTAAAGATGGTTAAGCTAATAAAAATTTCATCGTCAAACGTTTCAAAATGAGTTTATTTGGTAAATTAAACCAAACCATGTAAAGAAGTATATTTGAACTTCTTTCCGGAAAGTGATTATTAGATTTTTATAGACTGCATATGCATATCTAGTATCATGTAAACAACTCAACATGATAGTAGTGCAATTGATCATCTTTGTTGCATGGCGTTGTGACCTCCATTAGGGTTCCTTAAACTCTGAAGCCTGTCTTTTACTACTAACACAGGCTTCACAGTGGTCATGATATTCTTGGTTTTTCTTTTGTAAAGTAATTGATTGGTAGTAGAAATACCCAAATTGGTTATCATGATATAAAAATCTCTAGTGCCAAATAAAAAATTTGCAATGCCTCAAACAATATAAGTGATTCACCATTATTTTTCAGAAGAAAGATCTTCAACTATATCATCAATGATCAATCACATCAACAATGTACTACTACTTGGCAAACATTGTTATCAATCGAACTTAGAGTCGATAATGTGAATCCAAATGTGTATCATCGAGTCGAGAAAGAGGTAATAATTATTGATTTAGACTGATAATGAAACCTTATTAGCTCCATCATCACCTCCAAAACTTGTCCTTGCCTTGGTAAATATCTAACACACCCAACAGAGGCATTCAATCGAGCTACGTATTGGTAATTAGAAAGAGCCATTTGTCTAATAAAAATGACAAATGGTTTGATGATTTTAATTTAATGAATCAACATGCATCATTTGTGCTTGATTGTAAGCGCTATATATATTAGTCCACTAACGTGCTCTAAACTTTTCTTTCGTTTGTCCAATCTCTGAAATAATTTTCTACAAAAGTGTCTTCACTCAATTTGTCGTTACTATCCAGCATGAATGATAACAACTTGTGTGTATATATATATATATATGAGGGGGATCCGTAGCCGCTCGCAACCGCTCCATCATACCAAGTGTAAATCGTCGATCCGAACCGTTGAAAACATTCTCCATACTAATGTAGACTTGCAGACCAAATTTTATATTTTTTGGAATTTTTTTACTATTTTATCGGAATGATTGAAAATTGAATGTTTGTAAATCGTTAGATAAATAAATTTTCAATCCATCCGACAAAATAGTAAAAAAATTCAAAAAATTGTAAAATTTGATTTTCAAGCCTATTACTAGATTGCTAGTATTCAATTCCAAATTAGAATGCCGACTTCCAATTGAGATAAAAGCAAACAAACAAATACAAATACATGAGCCTTGTACCCCTATCATCCTAATTATTTACAGAAACATAAGAGACTTACTATCCTATTTACAAGATCCAAAACTGCATCAAAATTGCTTAATAATGAAAATCTGAAAACTTGATGTTTGTTGTCCCTTATCCAGAACTGCATTATTGAGCTATTCTTTTCATGTGATCTTTAAAGCTCCATTTAATCAAGCAAATCTTCATCCTGTTAACTGTTGCTGCTCTCTAATTGTTGCACTACTAATTTCGATAATAAGTGGTGACCAGTTTTGTTTACTTTCTTTCTTTTTTTTATTTATTTATGTATTTATTTATTTTTTGTATCAATGCTTTTCCGTTGGTTTTTCCAAATGAACCAAATCGCATCAACCCCTTTATCACATGTTTTCGTGTGATTCTGGTTTCCGCAGTAATCATTTTCCACGAGAATTCAATCACATATTTACGAATGATCTTGACGTTCACCAGCACAGTCAAAATTTGTCGCTTCCTATATAGTTGGATTCGAGGATTTCAGATTCTTGTTGGATTTGATATTCAGAAAAATCTGTCAGTAAGCGAATCTTGTTTGGATTCTTTAAATTGCAATGGTCGTTTATAGATAGTGTTATAGATGTGTTATTAGGGATGCACAAAATATTCGTGACTCGTGACTTGTTCGTGTTCGATTCGTGTTCGACTCGCTAATAATTCGTTAACAACTCAAGTTGTTAATGAGCCGAGCCGAGCCAGCTCGTTGAGAAACGAGCTGATCTCGAGCTGTGATAAGCTCGACTCGTGTAAGTATCGAGACAACGAGTTAATTTGGACAATCGAATTGGTTATCACCATCTCTAAATAGATCTTCACGATTTTATAATTTATTATTATTTTTAAACTATTTTGTCATTTTTCTTGCAAACAAGTTACAAACGAGCCAGCTCGAGTCTTAACCAGCCGAGCTTGAGTTGAGAGTTTCAACTCGTTATCACTTGTAGTTACGAGCCGAGTTCAAGTTCGACCCAGCTCGCTCGAGCTCGGGTCGTTTGCACCCCTACGTGTTATAGCATTGCATATTAAAATTGATTAAATTCTTCGACAGGAAAATAACAAAAATTTACCATAAGAAAGTATTATTAACTATCGGTAGAATGAGGGAACGCTTGACAATAGATTATTTGACAATTTTGACAATGATATTTCAAATTAATCAATAAAAAAAGTTAAAATAAAAATGTTTATAACATTCTTCACTTGTAGATTAGTTGTGTTTAAATGTGATGCGATTTGAGTGTCATTTCATACTCCATAAAAGATCATCAAGCTTCATACAAATTTTAACGATTAATATTTAATGGTCTGTGATGGAGTATGAAATGACACTTAAATAGTTAAATTGCACCAAATTAAAACATAACTGCAGACACAATTAAAGTGTTGCGTTGCAGTCTCCAAATTACGAGTCGCAATTTACAAATTGAGGGTCGTAATTTTGGAAAAACACAAGTTCCATACTTAGCCGAAATTTCGCTTTTCTTAACCTAAATTGTGGAGCGCAATATACACACCATGGACAGTAATCTGGAGCTGAATTCTCAATTTTCTGAGAATTGCGTGTTGGACATTTCATTGATGCAATTCAATTAAGATATAATAACAAAACATTTTTTCTAATCTAAGCAATTGCAATTTAATTAAAATTCTCCGTTACGACATGAATGAAATAAAATAAGCGAAAGCATTCAGAAAACTTACTTGCCATCTCCTTTTGTTGTCTCATTTCTTCAACCTGATCAAACGTGGAGATGGTTGCACGATCTAAGAAGTCATTCACAACGGCCTCTTATTTATATTTATGGGCAGTAACAATTCAATAAAACACCAAAATGCATCTTAGCCTACTACGAGAAGTGTTTCTGATATGATTTCCTCATTTAATGGTGGTAACATCTTCGAGAAAATATCAAAATGCAACATAACCTACTACACTAAGTGTTTCAAGTCCAAGGTCTACATTTATGGATAGTAACATTTCAAGAAAACACCACAAAACATCTTAATTTATTATCAGACGTGTTTCATCTTTAAATAATTCATTTAAGGTTGATAACATTTCACTAAAACAACGTGAAACATCATAGACAACTATGCTAGGTGTTCCAAGAAAACACAATAATGCATCTTAACCTACTACGAGAAATATTTCATCTTCGAGTACTTGTTTTAAGGGTGGTAACATTTTAAGATAACACCAAGTAGAAGCAGTGCATACAACTCTGAGTGTTACCAACCTTAAATATAAAGTCTTTTTATTAGAAATTTTGTAGTTATTTTTCAGCAAATTTAAATATAAAGATTTGCATGCAACAATATATAGACTTTATTGTTCTAATATAAATACTTGCAATTTTTGCACCTGCACCAGTTTCGCTTTGCTCTTTCTGCGTTTTTGCATGTTTTTATATTTAGAACTAAAGTCTTTATATTACTGAAAGTCTTGATTATTTTACTCCAAGTCTTTCTATTAGAAAAATTTAACAGCAGCTTTCAGCAAATTTAAATATAAATACTTGCAGATAACAAAATATTGACTTTATTGTTCTAATATAAAAACTTGCAACAATTATGCTGCAAGTCTTTATATTAGAAATTTTGCAGCAGTTTTGTTGTAAATTTAAATATAAAAACTTTAAACCTAAATATAAAGACATGCAGTGGAGCAGATATAGCGGACAAAGCAGAGCGAATTGAACAGAACATTAATTGTTCTTGTCTTCTAGTGAGTGACGTGTAAGAAAAACAATTAAGAGTAGACATTATATTTACTTTTTGTTTTTTCTATTTTACTTTTTTTACAATTAAGGTATAAAATCTTTTACCAAATACAAATTGGTTCAAAATATGATCACCATAAGTTATGATACAGAAAATAAAATTACCTTTATTAATAATTGATTATGAGATGTTACAACTTACGAGGTCACAAGAACAAATATCTGCCAAACTGCCACAAGCGACACAAACAACATTATTCCATGCGGTCCCACTGACAGCGACATACTTTATGACACCTTCCTCGTGTCTTTTTTGAATGATCGCTATGCAAATGCAACTGGTGATCACCTCAAAAAAAAAATGCAACTGGTGAACTTGACATACTTAATGTTCAAATGAGATTTTCTATTGTGCAAAAAAAATAATGTGCGTGTTGGATATCAAATTTTAATTTTCAATTTGCATTAATATTCATGCAAATCAAACTTTATAATGTTAGATTTCTGAATCAAATTCGAATCGTTCGTAACTTACAACACAAAGAATCTGAACCGTTCATTTCTGCTGTACGACAGAGAATATGCTTCCCAAGTGTTTAACCACCTCTACAGTACGATTCACTGTACTGTACTACTTTCGTGCGAATTGCACTGGTGGCGGATTCGCATCCACTGATAGCTGGGTCCCAGGGGTTATCCCACTGCAAGGGACTTGTCAGTAATTATACGTGGGAAAATGATCAATGTCAAATGTCAAATATGAGGATGAAGTAGGTTGGTTCCTCTCCACCTGTCAAGAATGCTTTCATCATGGAAGGAATATTGTGACAATTTATTTCTGATCAGACGGTTTAAAATGGTTCTGGCCTAGAAAAAACTAAGTTAAAATAAGCAATTAGTTAGACCGGCTTTGAAACTTATGGTCTGAAATGAACGGATCAGATCTTTTTACACCTTTAATTAATTATTAATGTTCTGTAACTTCTGTTGGTGAGAACCAACCAATTCCATCCCATCATTATCACCTTTAAATTTGTATCAGCATCTCTCTTTTTCTCTAGTATTTAGTTACTCCAGGGAAAGACCTCTCGCCTGTCAAATAATTGATTTGGTGTCGCCATCTACTCTTACTTATTTTGCCTCATTTTCCTCGTGAGCCCACTTTCTCATTTCTAGTAATATAAAATTCAACAAATTGTTTCTTTTCAGGTTCTGTAAGCACTACTTTTGAATTTCCTTTTTGTTGGTTTCACCTATCTCTTCTTTAATTTTGGAAAAAACTGTAAAATGAGTTTTCGTCCTTTCTCTTAAAAGCCCTCCCAAATTGTACTCCAACTGAAATTTGTCTTTACAATTCTTCGTTTTGTTTTTTTCTTTCTATACTGTGAAATTTGTCTCTAGCTAAATTCCAACCCCATTTTCTTCTCTTAATCCATGTCTTGCTACTTTCCGCTATTTGAAAATGCTTGTCTGTGCTATTTTTCACTATTGAGTTGAAAAATCTTTCTGTGGCTGGCCCCATTTTTTATAATCAGCTTCTTGATCTCTTTTCATATTTACATTAAAACTACATCTTAGAAAGAACAATCATCTTGAAAAATGGTAGTTCCTAGGCTCAAATCTCTTTTCTGTCTATGTATATTTCTTTGCACCATTGTTGCTGGGTTAAGTACCAATTCTACCACGAAACAAAAGGTAGTGAATATAGGAGCCCTCTTTACATTCAATTCGACAATTGGCCAAGTTGCCAGGGTTGCGATTTCAGCTGCGATAAATGATGTAAATAATGATCCGACTGTTCTAAATGGCACAGAGCTAGTCGTAGAGATGCAAGATTCAAAATGCAATGGTTTTGATGGCATGATCCAAGGTATTTGTAAGCTTATTTAGCCTTTTTCGCTAATCAGTACAATACCCATAAATAACTTACGGGCTAATGATTTATTGAGTCTAGAATTAAAACTTACGGATAAGCCTTCAGAACATGTACAGTTTCTGTCATAAAACATGAGAAATCCAAGGTTGAGGCTTTTTTCTAAATTTTCTACCATGGTTTAACACTTAGTTACAGATAAAATATGTTATTTTCATATTGCTTGGTAACATGATAATTCTTGGTTCAGTCCATTTATTACCTTATCAGTACCTGGAATTCATACAGACAGAAGACCAGACAGGTCTCTATAGCAGGGAAAATTTCCAAATCATGGCTGCGTTATTTCAAAATTTTATCTTCTTACTTTCCAGCACTGCAGTTCATGGAAAAAGATGTGGTGGCAATCGTGGGTCCCCAGTCCTCGGTTATTGCACATGTGATTGCTCAACTGGCAAATGAGCTGAAGGTCCCACTCCTTTCCTTTGCTGCCACAGATCCCACACTCTCTTCTCTTGAGTACCCCTTTTTGATTCAAACAACACAAAGCGATCTCTTTCAAATGGCCGCAATTGCCAACTTGATCGACTATTACCAATGGAAACAAGTCATTTCCATCTATTTGGATGATGAGTTTGGAAGAAATGGTGTTTCTGCTTTGGCCGACAAGCTTGCTGAGAGGCGGTTAAAGATTTCTGAAAGAGTGGGTATCCGACCCGGAGCTGATAGAAGTGACATAACTAACTTACTTGTCAAGTTGGCCTTAATGGAGTCCAGAGTTATAGTTTTGCATGCAGATGTGAGTTCTGGGTTGTTGGTTTTCTCTGTTGCAAAGTATCTTGGCATGATGTCAGAAGGCTATGTATGGATTGTAAGCGACTGGTTGAGTCTGTATCTGGATTCCCTACTCCATGCTGATGATGGCTTGATGGATCTAATTCAAGGGATCATTGCATTGCGTCAACACACTCCGGACTCAAAAAAGAAGCGTGCATTAATCTCAAACTGGGGCAAATTGGTTGAGAGAGAAAAAATCAGCACGAGTATAAGGCTTAATACATATGGATTGTATGCATACGATACAGTTTGGTTAGTTGCACATGCACTTAATACCTATTTCAGTAATGGTGGGAACATTTCTTTTTCTGCTGATCCAAAATTGCAAATATCAAAGTCTAACAATGGATCTTTACACCTAGATGCCATGAGTGTATTTGATGGTGGTCAAGTATTGCTCGATAATATCCAAAATATATCTTTCAAAGGAGTAACTGGACCAGTTCAGTTCAATGGTGAAATGCATCTAATCAGACCAGCTTATGACATACTAAATATAGTTGGAACAGGATATCGGGTTATTGGTTTCTGGTCGAACTATTCGGGTCTATCAGTTGTTTCTCCTGAGACACTTTATACAAAGCCGCCTAATGGAACCTGGTCAAATCAACAGTTACACCCTGTAATATGGCCAGGCGGGGATATAAAAACACCACGGGGTTGGGCCTTTGCTAATAATGGCAGGGAGTTGCAAATTGGAGTTCCTTATCGCGTTAGTTACCGGGAGTTTGTGACAAAGGAACAGAGTACTGGTACAGTAAGTGGGTATTGTATTGATGTGTTTGTCGCAGCTGTCAACTTGTTGTCATATCCTGTGACTTACAAGTTTGTACCTATCGGAAATGGCAAAGAGAATCCAAATTACAGCATGCTTGTGCAGGAAGTTGTCTCAAATGTGAGCATCTCTTTTGGGCTAAGACTTGTTATTTACTTTAATAAGAAAGAGGGTTTTACCAGAATAACATGGTTAATATGTTGGTAATTAGAACAAAGTTTACCCTAAGCATGAAAAGATATCCACTGTTTGCTTGCCTATCTTCAGTAGTACCAAAACCTGTTATCTTACCATTCTTTTGAAATGAATATAGAAAAAGGGAGGATACATGATATTTTGAGAATGTAATGGCAAATGCCAAAGCATTTCCTCTACCTTTTTTTAAAAGGTTTGGAAGTCTATATTTCTTTTATTTTTTCTATTAGGAACTTGACGGTGCCGTAGGTGACATAACGATCACTACAAATCGAACTCGTGTTGTTGATTTTACTCAGCCTTTCGCTGAGTCAGGGCTGGTGGTGTTGGTGCCAATGAAGAGACACAAATCAGACACATGGGCTTTTTTACAACCCTTCACACTCAAAATGTGGGGCATCACAGGTGTATTTTTTCTACTTGTTGGTGTGGTCGTGTGGATTTTGGAGCACCGAATAAATGATGATTTCCGGGGTCCCCCAAAAAAGCAGCTTACCACTGTCTTTTGGTATAATACTAAATTCTGTTAAATATTAATTAAATTGTTTCAAAGCAGAATGGAAGTTCAATGTTCAATAAGATGAATTTTTGTCCCTAAATAAGTAAAAAAGATACACATGGTTCGCTTTATCATTAAAAACTCGAGACTACAGAGTGATCTGATTAGCATATTAATACTATCGTCTGAGCCTTTTCTTTTGATACCCCGGTGCAGGTTCAGTTTCTCCACTCTGTTTTTCTCCCATAGTAAGTAAACTCTTTCACTTTGATAATTTTTCCAAGTTACTATCCTCTTCCTCAGGCCACTGAAAATTTCTATCTTCATTTACAGAAGAAAACCCCATAAGCATACTTGGACGTGTTGTGCTTGCGATATGGTTATTTGTGGTGCTTATAATCCAGTCCAGCTATACTGCAAGCTTAACCTCAATCTTGACCGTTCAACAGATCACAACCCAAATCCATGGAATTGAAGATCTGCAAAGGACTGATGACCCAATTGGGTTCCAGGTAACAAATATAATACAGAAATTAGATTAAATATTTGTGCAATTCAAATTTGAATAAAAAAAATCGAAGTACGATGTGGATCCCTTTTTCTCTTCCGATGCTTCTTTCGATAACCAAACATACTTTGCATTTGAATTAAAGTTGTTGGCAAAGCACTAAACATCCAAGCAAATCTCCTACCACAGTTGCCACCGTAATACAGGATTGCATGCTGCTATCAGCCTCAGTGACAACTTTGGCATAATTTAGACAACATGGTATATCATGTCGATCTAGACATAATAGGTTTTCAAATCCTTAAAAACATTCAAATTATGTGTTAATTTTAATTGAACTCAAGTATCAACATAAATAAATGTTTACCTAGTCACAAATTAATTAATAGTCTCTTCACCACCAGGTTGGATCATTTTCAGAAAACTATCTCGTAGAGGAGTTAGGAATTTCGCGATCGAGACTGAAGCCCTTGGGGACAAGGGCAGAATATGCAAAAGCTCTTGAGCTTGGTCCACATCATGGTGGAGTTGCAGCTATTGTAGATGAACAGCTATACATTGATCTTTTTCTGTCAACTGAGTGCAACTACACGATCGTAGGTTCTGAATTTACGAAAAGCGGTTGGGGCTTTGTATGTATCTTCTTTTTACCTAAATTTTCTTTTTGTGTGCGTGTGTCTGTGTGCATTCTTTCTGTTTGAAATAGGACTAAAAAGGATTGCCAAATTGCATTTGATACCTTTTTTTATCCCCACTCACCATTTCTACTTCACATTCCACACTACACTTTTGAAAGATCTTTGGAAATTCAGTTGCTCTTTATTTTTTTCCCTTTGAGAGTTGCCCGTGATCGCCAAGGAAAAATCATCAGATTTTTGTCTTCCATAGGATTAACACTTAAAAATAGTGTTCTGGTGAAGTCTTGCCAAGTTGATACTTTTCTGTTTCCACAGGGTTGACATTTCTATCATTTTTTGATGAAGAATTCATGGCATCATAGACATTCACCTTTCCATTCATCCTTTCTTGGTCACCAATTCACCATGAGCCTTTTATTCTTGTCATTTCCGAAAAGTTTTTGGTCACAAAGAATATCACTTGATTGTTGCCTACCAATGACGTGATGCCACGTGTACAGAAAGGAAAATGACAGACAAAAAAGTATCAACCTTGTATTACTTCGCTTAAAAAAAATTTAGTGTCAACTATTTAAGGAAAAAAAGCATCAACCATCTCTTGGTTGAAATTTGACGATTCTTTCCTGGGCAATCCTTAGCAACACTTATTATTTTTGTCAAAATTGTCCCCTCATAAACAAGGTTCCTCAAACTATGGTAGGTTTCTTATTTTTTTTTCCTCTATGTTGTTTTCAGTGTTCAGTTCATGTTAAGTACCAAAATATACCCTCATGTGGGCAATATTTCAAACAATGCCGATAGTTTTATGAAATGCTCCTCTTTTTTAATCATAGAAGTTCTAATGCATGACCCATCAAGTTACTTTCTGTTGCAAGTCCGTTCAA
This sequence comes from Eleocharis quinqueflora, assembly GCA_964058865.1. NCBI lineage: Eukaryota > Viridiplantae > Streptophyta > Magnoliopsida > Poales > Cyperaceae > Eleocharis > Eleocharis quinqueflora. Next base: position 61,063 of record CAXKVX010001823.1, read on the forward strand.
CAAAGGAAGTCTTGGGTAAGTTTTCTTCTTCTAAAAATGGTATGCTTGAAATGTTCTTTTCAGTGAATACCATGATTCATGCCTAGTCCTCAGTTACAGCAGTACTTACCACTTCCAAATTCCTTAGAATAGAGGGGCTATTTCAATTCCAGCTTAGAATATTTTCTGTAACTTTGACGTGAGATTGGGACTTAATTTGGATAACTAATAGGAAATTCTTCCCTCCTTTTAATTCACATCATTTCCTCTGTAAAAATTGTAGGCTTTCCCAAGAGACTCAGAGCTAGCAATAGACCTCTCAACAGCAATTCTAAAACTGGCAGAGAATGGAGATCTCCAGAGGATTCATAACAAGTGGTTCACCCAAACAGCATGCACTACCGAGACAGACCTGCTTGAAGCAAACCGCCTCGAATTTACCAGTTTCTCTGGTCTCTTTCTAATTTGTGGCCTTGCCTGCTTAATTGCTCTGACCATATATTTTGTCACTTTATTGCTAAAATTTTGCAAACAAGCACAAGAGAATGAAACAGACTCATCCAGCTCAGGGAGCTCACACCAGAGGACACCGAGACGTAGTTTTCAAGCTTTTCTTTCTTTTGCGAATAATAAAGATGAATCAGTGTGCATCGACAAAGTCACAAGCCGATAAAATTTCGACTAATGGGCTCGGTATTGGAGACTAAAATAATGAAAATTCTGGAAGTATTTGTTGAAGGTTCTCAAAAGGTGATAGGTTTTGCCTGGTAGACCTGAAAGGCATATTATAATTCTGTTATTTATTGGGGTCAATTGTACAAAATTCAATTTGAAAGATTTGAAAGAGTTGAAACAGCAAGGTATGTAGTGCAGCAGTGGCCAGTGTACAGATGTATTGTAAGAAAATCTGTAAATTTATTTAGGAAACCTGCAACATACGTAGTGGTGTAGCTTTTAAAATAGAATGAAGCATGCAGACGCATCATACACTTAAGAGCAACAGATATTTTCCTGTGTTAGAGTTCAAATGTGTTAGCCAATTTTCTTTTCTCCTCTTATAGCTTATCATGTTGACTATGATTTACAATGAACAGTGACAGATATGAGGAAAAATGATATATGTAGTATAAAAGGCTACTTCTGCTTGGGATAGTTCGAGAAATATATATTCGCATATATCCTGAATTAGAAAGAAGACTATATATATAAATTATCTGGTGTACTATATATCTCTTAAGAAATCACGTGTTATTAGATCTCAAATTCTTATGGTAAAGTGGTTTGGTAAAATATTAAAGGAAAATGTTTCGCCGATCCACACATTGATTCTGTGATCGATACGTATCGGATGCGTCCAATTGAGTTTCGATGAAAAATTATTCTACTTAGAGATGTAACCATAACACTGAGTTAGTGGTCGATTTACAAGTATAGTCTAATTGTAATGTTATAAATATGACAAAATTCAATTTTGATTAAATTATACAAATTTTTTAATAAAATTTTTCAATTTTAATCAAAATTTTAACTAAAATCTTATCATTTAATTAAATTAATTAGAAAATTAAACAAGGAGTTCAAACTATTCTGGGCCAAAGGGGGCCGGGGCCCACCTTACCCCCTGCGTTGATTCTGCCCCTGGTTCTACTTATTATGCATGTTGTTTAGGTTATTATGCATGTTGTTTTGTTATTATGCATATAGTAACATGCATAACAGTTCAAATAATGTGTAATGATATGAAAGGATATCAATTAATTAGGGCCATTGGATTAGGAGTTAAGAAGAATGAAACAATAGTAGTCGTTGGATGGGAAATCAATCTTCAATCTGATGCATTAAAGATCGAAATGGAGGTGTGCTGTTATGTAAATACTGGAGGCGATACAGTGACTAAAGGAGAGTTGTTAGGATTGTCAGTTAGTTAGGCAATTATGCAAATCTACCCTATCTTTTGTGTTGATTACAACAAGGTGTAAATGCCTCTATATAAAGGCATTAGTCTTCTTCTTCAGAGAGTGACGAATCTGTGAAACCAAATACCTATATCATTTATCTCTTATGCTTCTCTTAATTCTCCATTGTATATGTTAAGCTTTCAATAAAAGATTTATCCAAATCTCCATTTTATCTCTATTATCTCATTTATCTCATTTTATCCCAATTATATTTCAATTCTCTATGAATAACCTTGCATGATCTCATCTGGGACATGACAATTGGTATCAGAGCCCTAAGATCGCAATCTGGGGCTGAGTTTCATTATTCCGACCTTTCTTGATTTCTTGATTTCTGATCGATTTCCATGGCATTGTCGAATCATCAAACCAGCGATCTCACCACCCTTCCCTCTCTCAAATCTCCGATTGAAGAAGAGAGCTGGATAGTTGAGCTACGAGAGAAGCTTGCTCAGATGTCTCGCGAGCTGAATAAGCGATTTGATGAAGAACGAGCTCAGGCGAAACTCATAGAAGATCAGCAATGGAAGGCATTAATGAGAAAACTCGAGGTGCAAGCTACCATGGTAGAAGAGGAAAATCGGGATGCAGAAGCTGATTCGAAATCTGACCTGTTAACAGATCCAACACCAGAGACTGTGGTTGACACCAGGGCTGCACATATTCACCTCAATCCAAAACTCAATGTCCATATGCAACTACTTCCTGAGCAGATCAACATTGTGCCAAAGGTTGTGGTTGACACCTTGGACGAGCCTAACCAGACCCAAGCGGCAATTGAAGTCCCCACTGTGACTGAGCATAAGCTGTTTGATCTCGGTATGAACCAGATTCCCACATGTTTTTCCAATCAAATTAGTAAGTGTTGTCACGGTTTCTTGATCAAACACAAGCCACCAGACTGGCAACTGGGAACAATTGGAACAATAACTGATCAGCAGCAACAAATCAAGAACAAGCCTGAATTCGTTAAACCATGTGAGGTTGCCCTGTCATCCGAGGCACAGGCTGATCTAGGTGCACAGCTCAAACCAGGTATCGAGCAATTCTGTGCTGTAATCGACAGGTGCCGTGATGCCTTGATGATCACGACGCAGGTCCTAGCACCTCAGTCACCAGATGATGAAGTTAGCTCAATGGTGACGCTACCACTTCAATCATCAGTACTGGCACTTCAAGCCACTGTTGATCACACAGATCTACAGATCAGAACCATGACTCCTGACGGGAATAAGGAACTGGAGGCAGATAGAATTGAATACCGAGACTCGGGTCAGGTACTCAAGCATTGGGGTGAGACAAGAGCTGATCCCTTTTATTTGAATTCCATTAAGTTAGATCGGATGCAGCTCAGCAATGTTACATTGATGCAAGACACTGGTGAGCAGGAGGCTCGAGATGGATTCAAATCAAGTTTTTTCCAAATTACCTTGGAATCTGCCTTAACCATGGGCAACCTTGCTCCATCCTTCAGCCCTGCCAATGGAGGAGACAAGATTGCTGAGTTTTCTGTTGCCATACCACCAAAACCACCTGATTGGCCATGGCAAATTCCAAAACAGGTGCACAACTGTCTTGTTGCCATTGAACTCGAGGAACTTTGTGTACTAGACCACCGAGATCAATGGCTAAACAGCCATGAAAGGAAACAGACCAACAAAGATCCAGTGCCAAATGGTTTGAGGGATTTGTCTCACCCATGAATACCTTAGCTGCGATTGTTTACACACACAGCCTCCTTGATCCCTCAAAACTTGTCAGCATATACCAGCAGGTTCAGATAAAATCAGACCAACTTGAGCTAAAACAATTCTGTAACTATTTGACTGCCACATCACTCCATCACCCTAGATTCTCTATGCCCATACTTTCCGAATTCCAACTACACCCACATCAATTATGGAATATAGATGGTACAGGCTACATGGACAACCTTTATTTCATCAAGCACAAACCTCCTGACAAGTCATGGTGCCAGGGCACCTGGTACAGACATTTTACAGTAAGGCAAGATGAAACTAAATTAAGAATCCCTCTTAGAAGTTCTGTTGATAGCAAGGACATGAGTGTCATATGGCAGGTCTCAGTAAGGGAAGAGACTCTTGACAACTCCACATCACAGGAAGTGACAAGGTTGAGTAAAGAAAATTTTGCAAAACATATACTGATTGCATTAATTGAGCAAGACAACCAAGGGAAGATTGAGCTGAAGGCAACTGAGTTGCTGGCCAATGCTAGAGATCATGACTCTCGCAAGGCCATGATGGGGACACTAAGGCTAGAAGGGAGAGTGTCCAAGATGGATAGTATGGTAAACTCTGGGAGGTTGCCACTTCTTTATTGGAGGTCCATTTTATGGAGGTACCATTATGTGCCTCAATTTACTGCCACCTTGTTACACAAATTTCTATGGTACAGATCTGTTGATTCCACTTTAACAAGCTGGCAGGTGGAGACAATCTTTGTTTTGGCCTTTCATTTAAGGTCACCTCTATTGATCACCACTGCCACACAGAAGAAGATGGGCAGGCTCACTGTGTTGACATGGCAGAGAGGTATAGCAGCAACAAGGCACTACATTGCTCCTGAAAATAGTTCTCGATTTCTACAAAAGCTTGAGGGCAAGCTAAGGTTAGAGGAGGAGGCAATGCTAGGAACTTACCCTTTGATCATGTACCAAAGTTCATACCACTGGTACCAGGATATAGCAGTCGGGAAGGGTATTGGTTTCACAGTCAAGGCAAGGATACAATCAGAGGCATTGCAATTCAAAGAGGTCACACTGAATGCTCCATGTTATTGTCATTTTCTGGGGTTCAGGCTCAATTTCAGTTATCTGATGATATTGTCGATTTATTGGTACAAGGGCACGATCTCATCTGGGACATGACAATTGGTATCAGAGCCCTAAGATCGCAATCTGGGGCTGAGTTTCATTATTCCGACCTTTCTTGATTTCTTGATTTCTGATCGATTTCCATGGCAGTGTCGAATCATCAAACCAACGATCTCACCACCCTTCCCTCTCTCAAATCTCCGATTGAAGAAGAGAGCTGGATAGTTGAGCTACGAGAGAAGCTTGCTCAGATGTCTCGCGAGCTGAATAAGCGATTTGATGAAGAACGAGCTCAGGCGAAACTCATAGAAGATCAGCAATGGAAGGCATTAATGAGAAAACTCGAGGTGCAAGCTACCATGGTAGAAGAGGAAAATCGAGATGCAGAAGCTGATTCGAAATCTGACCTGTTAACAGATCCAACACCAGAGACCGTGGTTGACAGCAGGGTTGCACATATTCACCTCAATTAGATGCATAATAACAAAAATAACATTCATAATAACAAAAACAACATGCATACTGAACTCGACTGAATCCATCATGTTGAAATCGATGGAGAGATAGATGAAGAGATCGATATATCAACTCCCAATATTAAATTATGACTTAGGTCAGCTCTCAATGAGTCGATACCAAACTCTATTAACATTGTAGTTTACATCTAGTATTACATTGCATTTGCATCTATTTTGGCGCCAGTGTTTGGGTTCTACTTCTACCCTATTTCTTTCTGCGTGATATATTTGGTACTTGAGGTAATAGTTCGGATTGTTAAATTAATGGTTAATTATAGCTTTGTATTTTTGGTGAGAGAGAAACATAGTTATCATGAAAATTTAATGTCAAGTTATTAAGTTATATTTCATGGGGAAATGTCAAAGAAATTGAAATTTAAATGGGTAAATACTTATATTTAAGCTTTTCATGAAGAAATATCTAAATAGCTTAAATTTGATGGGCATACATTAGGCCTTTTTTATCTTTACATTTTGATCCTATTACAATAAGGCTTAATAGGCCTTTTTTATTGTTATGTTTTGGTCATATTGCATAAGGCTTTAATAGTAAGAAACCCATTAGAGATTATTGCTTGAACAAAAGGCCCCATTTCAAAAACCTTCTATCATGGAGCAGCTTTTAGTTTCCATGTGATATCTCATCTGTCTCAATTCAAGAGGAGCTGGAGTGATATATACGAATTCACATCTCTTGTAATACCTCTAATGGTGGAGTAATAATCAAATGGTTCACGTAACTTTGAGATTCGTACGCACAAATCTCAAAATTGTATGAACCATTCGAATATTATTTCACCATTAGAAGTATCGTATTTCATATTTCAGGGGATATTCACTCACTCGATATATACTTGCTACACTGGAGGTATTCATAAAAAGGTGACCCCATGGAAACTAAAAGAGCTAAAGAATGATATCATAGATATATCAGCCCCAATCATTAATGGTTTTTCTCGAGTGTTAACTTTTGGCTAATTGACAAATTTGACCTCCCAAAAAGTTGTAATCTGCATAAGCTAGCACTGAAGTACCAACTAGTATAGAAGCAAAAAGTTGTACAGGAAATAATTTCTAGTGCTTCAGTCCACGACTGATCATACCTTTTGGATGTATCAATTAGATGCTGCGCAAATCCTAGAATCTCATGAGATTCAAATTAAACATGATTTTCAAACCCAGAAGTAATTAATGCCAAGCATAACCATAGACTTTGAAGTACCTTTTGTGATAACGACCTTTCTATTAGGGTCACATGTGCAAAAAATCACTTGTGTTTGCCCACTTGCATCAGCTATTTGTCGTTGTTCGTATTGCACAACTGGCAACACACTGCTATCCAACTTCAATAATTTGTCAAATGTCATAAGAAAACATACACGGGAATGCTATTCTATCGTGTAATTAGCATGATTTGCCTATCTATAAAGCATTATTATTATCTTAATCAAGATTCCATATCTTCCATTAAACAATGGTTTTTGCTATTGACAAACATCATCATTCTGTCGCAAGCAATCAATTTCGATCAAAGATGAAAGATGAAAGACAAAAATAAATTAATGATAAGCTCTGTGGGCTATGGAGGCATTTAGATTCTTAGGTTCAGTTTGAAGCTATGTTATTTCGGTTCTTTGTATCGGTATCGGGTGCGGGTGCGGTTCCGGTGTGACACTGGTGCGTATAGGGTGGGTGCGTCACGTGACGCACTCTATTATTTTAATAGGTTTGACTGGCTGGGTACGGATTGGGTGCGGTTCAGGTGCGGTATCGGGTGCGTCTGGATACTTATTTATTTGTTTGTTTTTGTTTTTGTTTTTTTAAATCTATTTGTTTATAATATTATTTATTTTTATTTAAATTTATTATATATAGCCGCATTCATATCCAAATATTTTTGAAATTGAAGTATAACCGCATCCGCACTGTATCCGATACGATACTCGCACCCGCACTTGTGCAACACATGTTTGAAGGCAACGTATAGAATATTATTGTCATTATTGACCTTGCTGCCAAACTTATCATAAGCTTTAAATACACTTCCTTTATTCTCGAGGAAACAAATATCTCTTCAAATAGAATTAGTGAATTACTTCAAACCTCACATAAAATTTTCTAGAGAAAAAATAGGAAATTAGTTTAATACCGTATTCTAAAACATATCTTTGTAAAATTTGACAACTTAAAAATATCGACTTAATCTATAGAAACATATTAAAATAAAGATGTTATTTAACTACCCCTAAAGATATGGTTAGTGTCATTAAAATTGCGAGTATAATTTTTGGAACTTAATCATCTAGTTAAGTCAAGCAGCCACGTAATAGAACAATTTCAACAAATTAAGCAAGTATGCAAAAATAGAGTAAAAGAGAGAGTAAGTGCAAAAGAACACACTATGTAACGTGATTCAGCCTACAATCGAACTAGGTCTACTTCACGGGACCTCTGAATCCAAAATAACTTTCGGGAACGATTCCACTAAAATCAATGTTTAACAATAAGGGAGTCTATCTTAAAGACTACACAATCCAAGATAAGAATGAACTATTTGATAACACAACATAGTTCACCAAACTAAAGCAATCTAAAAATGCTCTCATGACAATTAAAGAATTAGTTATTTGAAACACTCTCAAGGTGTGGATGCTGAATGACAAGGCTTTTGTACTCTTTCTAGTGCTCAATTGCTTGCTTGTAAACTTGGAGAGGACTTTCTTGATGCTGCTGGTACGTATGACGTCCCAAGTATATATATAGGCATAACACTTCTTGGAGTCTTGAAATCTTGATCAGAGCTGCTTTCGTTACCAACTTGGGCAACCAGTTATGGAACCCATTATTACAGGTTGACACATTTCCAGAAATTCCCTTGTCTATGACTCTAGCTAACTTCTGGGCCCATTTTGACAGGAACCCAATTGAGACGGGTAAGGAACCTGTTATGACAGGTTGGCAACTTGTTGTGACGGGTTAGGCATGTGTTGCAACAACGCAAGTCTCTGCCAAATCATCCTGTTGCACAGTCTTCTGACTCTTCTCCTTATAAACTTGTTGTAACGCCTTGCCCATGCGTTGTGACGGGTTTATAACCCGTTATAACGAGTTATTATTGCGTTATAGTAACACAAGCCTCTGTGAGGCTCTGTTTTTCTTGCTCTTGATGTCTTCTTGTTCCTCTTAACTTGTACATGCAACATGAAGTCTTTGCATCATTAAATTGTACCTATATAAACCTGCAACCAAAACTCAATTGTACGAGTATAGTACTGATTTATTTTGTAAATTGTCAAATCTAAGAAGAGTTTTATCTAACAAACTCTTCCTTTTTGACAATTTGCAAAAGTCTATGTAAGTGTGTCACACCCCAGAATTTATATCTAGACTAGGGACGTTAATCTCGTCACATGTACTTGGTTACAAGTACACGAAAGGCTTAATTTAATATTAAAGAATTAAGATAATGTTAACTAATTATACTTAATTAAAGGAACAGCACACACATTGAACACAATATATGAACATCTAACAAGTCATATATATTTATATTTACCAACGTCTGTATACAAAATTTACAGAGAAAGCCAAAAGAAATAAAAATACATACAGAAGAGGACAATCCCACCAAAGGGCGTGGAACCAACCCTCGTTATCCTACTACACACTACTCCTAACCAAAGAAAATAAAAGAAGTAATGGGAAAGATATTCAAAATGGAAGACGCCGAAGACTCCATCCTAACGCTCTCCTCCGGACATCAAAATGACTTCTCACCTGGACCCCACAACCACCGTGGAATGTGAGTAATTTATAAAATTACTCAGTGTGGATTTAGGTCCAACCTTTGAGTTTATATCCGATTCAAGTTGAACCAATCACACTTATTGAGTCTAATTTAAATTTAATCACATACACCTAATGTTATTAAATTAACCAAATCAAGTTAATGAACACTAACGAAGAGGCGTTACGAAGAAAACCCCAAATTTGATAGAGGAGAATTATTAGATACATATTGTAGTACTAGTACGGAAAATCATCAATACTCCAAGACAAAAGAATTCAATCAAAGGTAAAAACCCCAAGTGTTAGACATCAGGATTCGCCCCTTTAGACGGGTCTCGTATTCAAGCTGCCAATCTAAGGGTAGTGTTAAGCGAGTCTCGTATTCAAGCCGCCAACTTAACAAAATTATGAGTTCCAGAGCGAAACGCCCTGGTAAAACATGAGCGGCTACTAACAGCACACTCGATCAAAAGCGAATTGAGACACCTACCTCACCAAAAGAGAAAAATAAAATAAAACACTCGGTCTCAGCCGCCATACGGAAATATGGAACCGACTACCTGTTTGAAATAATATAATAAAAAAGGAACTCCTTGTACCAACTAAGGGCCAAAGGGGAGCCCCAGACTTCCTATGTACCAACCAAAGGCCAAAGGAGTAAGCCCTTCGAATATTAGAAGATCTAGTAATATCGGCTAATAGAAAATATAATAAATAACAGAATAGCTCCAATACCTCACATATGACACACGCACTCTAAATTGAGATACCGAACCTTATTCACTCAAGAGAGGAGGTAATATAATAATATGGATATTAAAAATCAAACTCTTTATCGGTACTACGAGCCACACTCGTTTGGTGGACATCAGCCGGATGTCTATGAAGACATCCCGACGAGGGGACCCCACGAGCGAATTTGTTTACCATATGTAATATGCCCGTCGCGATGCCCTCAAGCTACATTCAGTTGGTGATCATCGGCCCGACTCTCATCACTCCCGACGGAATACATATAATATTAATACGCATCTACCTGATAAGATATCTAATAATCTATACGATCTGTATATCGGATCTTACATGCAATATGAAATGTAGATGACATGAAATGCAGGTAGGTCTCAATAAGTTGGTTCAGTTAACCGATATGCAATATGACAGTTCAATTCCTATGGGCATGATTATCAGTTGTTGGTAGGTTGGTACCGTAGTTTAGTTAAAAGAAATCTAAAAGTAGGTCTGGTAGGTCCTAATAAAAAGAAAGGGATATAAACCCCAGGAACCACACCTGGAAAAGGAGAGAGTCATAATCTACTGGAAGCTTTGTTGTTCGCGCCGGCCTTAGCGTTGTATGCGATAGCGTCAGCCTCGTCCTCTGTGTGTGGGTCCGAGTCTAAGCCTCCTAATTTTTTACGTTGGGGTTTATCAGTTTAATTTGTGGATTCCTTAACTAATGTAAGTTAGAAAAGAAATCTCTAGGCGTTGAGACGTCCTTGATGCTCCTAATTTAATTTAATTGATACTTTTCTTAGTCCAATTCTCGTGCAGTGTCTCTGTTGCACAGTGGGTGTGAGAGTCCTAAGTCTATAGTCCTTTACTTCTTTATTTGGTACTCACTTTTATTCATTAATTAATTTAGGTGTTGTTTCTATTATGTGTATTTACCATTCTACTGTACTACGTCGTCAAGACGATATTCTATAGAACATAAAAAAAGGAACAACATGAAGCAAGACATGTTGTAAATTCAACCACTTTTAGTTGGACTTTTAATTATTAAACTAAACAACAAAGAAAGAAAATATCTATTAGTTATGTATTTATATTTAACTAAGTGCTTATAGAAAAATTGATCAATATATATCATTATGTTTAGTTAATTATTTGATCATAATAATCGTACGTGTACGTTTATTTTAGATATAGAGAAATTGATCAATATATGTTATTACATTTGTATTTTTACTTAGTCCAATCGTGTTGTGTTGTTCAGTACTTAACTAATATGCGTATGATACCTATAATTAATTTATCATATAAGTTGTATAGTTGATCATTAGTGTCTTCCTATTAACTAAATACTTAATTAAGTCGTCACGTATAGTCTAAATCTTATGTCCCAACTATCTAGTTCGTCAAACCTAATTAACTACCCTAATATATAACTACGTCATATAATACGCGTTATAATGTATAGTGCTACATATAGTACAAAAATATATAGAAAAAATATAAAGAAACTCAAATAAACTCAAGTGGGTCACTTTTAATTTATGTTTTGTTTTTGTGTCAACCATGTGTGGGATCGGAGGTCCGAGACTCATACGTCATCGCCGTAGCTCTCACTGCACGGGCCATATCGTCATCTCCCTTATTTTACATTTCTTAACCTTTTTATTAATTTATTATTTCGGGTCTACTATAAATATTATTAGATTGGACCAGGCCACTATTTTGTAGCATCTGTTTATTATACCAAGTCTCGGCCCAAATAAGGCCCAAACCCAAAATTACCCAAAGTCATAATTTTTATTTATTTTATCCAGCAAAGGGTCCAGAGGCCTAGTGGGCCTGAGGCCCGTTTAAATCTGATTTTACATTTATAAAAAAGGTCCAATAAGGATCCAGTGGGTATCTGTCAGGTCCAGGGGAGCTTAGGGGCCCAAAGGTCCAAAATTCCTTTATTTCACTTATATTTCTAAGGGTCCAGAAAATGCTAACAAGGCCCAATTTTATTTCGAATCTCTCATGGGCCTAGGCCTCAATTCTGGGCCTAATACTAGCACTCTCTCGGTCTCTTCGGACAATCACAAAGCCCAGCACCAAGGTAACATACTACACAGGGGCTGGCATACCTGTGTAGTACCATTTTAGTGCAAATATGTTGGTAAAGAGACCAGTAATCAGACTGACAAACAAGGCCAGAAACCAACCAGCAGCAAAAATGTTGGCATACCCCAGGCTGGTATGGCCAAACCATGGGCCAAGTTGCTGGTTTTGGGGGGGGGGGTCCAAAAATCGGTGGGATCCCTGTTGTGGATATCACCATGTAGTCTTGATGTGGTATTCGACTGCCAAGCTTCGTCCTGACTCGACGGGTCGCTATAGATTGCACCATGAATTTTCAACTCATTTCAGGGATTATTTAATAGCTTTAGAATCAAATCAAGGCTAAGTTCACGTGGCTGTTGGTGTGGCAAGTTGATTCAACTAAAAATGAGTCACGTGACTCCCTATACACGCTACGCTCTTGTATTTCAATTAAATTTATTAATCTAAAATTTAATGGTCAAAAATAAAGAAAGTATAGTATTAAAATTATGTATGTATTTATTCAATATTTTTGAAATTTTATTTATGTACACGAAATACAAGTGATCATTTATTTTGTATATGTAGAATTTTTATACATATATGTACATATGCTTTTAATTGTTTTAGTTTTAAAGGTTTTTAAATTGTTCAAATATTGCTAAGTATATACATTTATTTTTTGTGTTTTATATATTTACAAAGTTTGTTTTAAACTTTTTGTTCTTTGTTGTATTTGATTTAGTTATTGGTATATTATTTTTATGTATTCAATATTTATTTAATACAAGTTTTAATTTCTGTAGTATTTTTATTTATTGCATATGATATTTTATTCAATATTCAATATTTTATTTATTTACACGTAAAATTTTGTTATAGGTTAATCATTTTTAACTAGTTCAAATTTTACGGGTTTCACACATTGCATATTAAATTTCATGCACTGCACTACATTTATCCTCATTTTTGCAAAGTTCAGCAAAAAAAACTCAATTCAAATTTGAATTCTCCCCCTAAATATAAGCATGTACTCCAATTACAAGTCAAGATAGTCAAGATAATCAAGCTCCCATCAATATATTCATTATATAAATGTGACAATTAAGCACATGTATTGAGTTATATACTCCCCCTCAATTCAATAAACATTTTATAATATGACAATCAAAGCACATAAATAGAAAGCATAATCAAGAGATAGAAAATATGCAAACAAACATCAAATTAAACATATCTTCTAATGGAGCATAGCAAAGATATAAATTTAAGTTCTAAAAAGTTTTTCACTCTCTCACATAACCCTAAATATCATCACCATCATGCATTGGTCCTCGAAATCCAAATATTTATATTCAAGATGCACGACATTGTTCTTGAAAAGCGTTCGTCTCATCACATCTTGCATTGACCCCTTTATAGTTCGTCATTTTGTGCAAAGTAAGTTCATGCATTTGTTAAGATATTTGGTGCACATTCTCAATTGTTACACATTCTCTTGGTTTACAGAAAACAGAGAACCCATTAAAAAAACTCGTTGTAACGGGTTAGAGAACTTTCCAATTTGCACTTCTCTGCTTGACTCGCTGAATTCTGGCCCCTCCTGGACAAGAATCCATTGTGATGAGTTAGAGACCCATTGTGACAGGTTGGCAGCCCGTTATAATGGGTGTGGGATGTATTATGACAACGTATGGCTCTGCCAATCTTGTGAAAAATCCTCTATTTTTGCCCAAGTTGTTTGCTTTTGATATCATTGTGATTGTTATGACTTGTACATGCATGATTGAGCCTTTATATCATCATAGTGTACTTGTATAAACTTGCAACTTACCAAAACTCAATTGTGCAAGGTTAGTACTGATTTTTTTTTTGCAAATTGTCAAAAAAAAATATGAGTTTAATCCAACAATTGATACTAGCTTCAAGTCTATTTTTGCATTGTTTCAAGTTTGTTTTGCACATAATGCATGGATGCAGACTAAATAAAATAGATGTTCATTCTAAATAAAATATGTGCTTGTATTAGTTGAAAGATGTATTTATACTAGCTGTTTCAAGTATGTTGGTATGAATACCAGAAAAGTTGATATGAACATCAGAGAAGTTAATATGAACACCTTGGATGTTAGTCTTAACACTAGAAAAATATTCAAAAATGAAATAAAACAAAATAAAAATTAGACAAAAATAAAAGTGACAAAATAAGAATAAGACACAAAAGAAAAGAGGGCGGAGAACGAGAGCAAGGGACGAAAGTTCGGGATCTAACGATATTCTCTAAAAATAATATTAGCGTCTTAATGTTCATGAAATTGGAATGACTTAGTATTGTTTCCTATAAAAAGTTTCATTTTATATAGGGATAAAAGTAGATTTGTGGCAATGGTAATATGGTCATTTCATTCTTTATAAAAGAGTTATGATAAGTAAAATGAGAAAGAGGGGACACAGATAGAATTTATTACTTTAATAAAAAAAGTAAGGTATATATTTTGGTATTATTCATGATAATATTAAAAAAATTGAAGTGCAATTCACCCTTTTCTGTAAAGTGCAACAGTACCGTTTACAATATTCAAGGGTCTGCTTCTGATTTAGTGGTTGAGATCAACTATTATTTAACGATTGGGATTAAACAAAAGCTTGCTTTCTCAATCAAACCGTGTGTTCATCTCGATCTGACGATTCAAAAATTAAATAATAGAATCCCACGAGAAAAATAGTCGATTCGGAATCTGAATTAGTAGGAGAAGAAAATAGAATGAGAAATAAAGAAAGGAAAATGGAGGAGAAATTCCTGATCCTCCAAATCGGAAGGGAATAAAATCTAGAAAAATCAATAAAGATGTTCTCCTCTTTTCATCTCCTCCCACTCTCCACCACTTTCGCTTCGTAAACTCTGGAACAAGATAACCGACTTCTCTCCCTTCCTTCCTCCTCGTTCACCTCATCGAATAAACTCAGAAGTATATCCTAAGTGTACATTTGAGAATGCAAAATAATAAATTAAAAGTATAAGGAAGGTGTTTTAAAATATGAGATATGTCTAATGGAAATTAGAAAATATTATAGGAACGGACATGATTTAAAAAATAGAGGAAATATTCCAACACCCTCCCAAAATTTAGGGTTTTGACAAGTTGCCTTTTGAGTTTTTATTTTGATCAAATATCCTTTCGAACTATCCTACTTTGACAAATACCCTTCTTATAGTATATTTAATATATACTACTATATTTTTTTAGAGTGTAAAATGACCAAATTATTTTTTAATTTTTATAAGTTGAAAATTCACAATGCATAATTATTTTATTTATCATATTAATATGAATGTAATATTTTAGAGTAGATGTACTACAGGGAGGTATTTGTCACACTTGCATAGTTTAGAAACGTGTTTGATCAGAATAAAAATTCAAAAGACAACTTGTCACAATTCAAAAATTCGAAGGTGTTGAGTCCTTACTCCTTGAAAACAACTCTAAACTAATTATTAAAGTTGTTGATATAATGAATTAAATTCTATATTACTCGGATACTTCATTCTCCTAGCCGTACGCGTATTGGATACATATCGGATACGGATACGTCTTGGATACGGTGCGGGTGTGTATCGGATATGCCGCGTGGCGTATCCAATTATTTTATATTATTTGACCGACGCATTTTGTCAGTATACATTTTGAGTTTTTGGATACGTTTGGGATACGTTTTTGGATACGGATTGGGTTCTTTAGTAATATTAAATAAGCAATTGTGTATATTATATAATATTAATCACACCACATAATTTGTATAGTATTATTTTTGATATAATATGAATTCTTTTGTCAAGAAAATATTTAATCAAATGCTTATATTTTTTTTGTTATTTCGTAAGTATCAATATATATTAAACAAGTTGAATAGAAAAACAAATTTCAAGTATTTTAATATATGATATGATTTATTATTATATATATATCCGCACCCATATTTGCGATTTTTTAAAATTGCTGTATCGTCGCATCCGCACTGTATCGGATACGATACGCGCACCCACACTCGTGCAACACAGAGTAAATTTAATATAGATGATGATATATTTGTCTTTAGATACACGCAATTCGAGTTCGACATTTTAAAACAATAAATATCTGATCTAACGAAAACCATTCTATTAATGTTGCTGACATAATACAAAAAAAAATATTCTAATAATGTTAGATACAGATTTAAAATTTGAGGCCAAATTTTTTCTTTGTGAACATTTAATATTAAATAATTTACGTTTTTTATTAAAAAAGAAAGAACCAAAGATAACATTAGGTAGGAGGAGTCCTTATCTGCTGTTATTCTCGGAGATAACAGAGTTCTGATATTCTCTGATCCGACTGTCAGATTTCGACGCAGATAAATGAACACTACAGATGAATTACACGAAATCCGATATATTATATATTTTATCCGTTAGATCGAAAATAACCAATCAGAACATAACAGGACCTGTTATTCCTCAGAATAACAGCAGATATGATTCCAAGGTAGTAGAACCAAATTACGAATGATTAAGGACTTAATTGAAAAGTGAAAACCCCACAAATTCAGCGTTCCCTAGTGGTGTGTACTGTGTAGTGGGCTAGTGACTACTCACTAGCATAACCGGCGTGAGGAGAGAAGAGGAGTCGGAATCAAAAGACTCGAAACAAGTAAAATAAACAGAAATAAAAATCAATCAATAAAGAAAGAAAGAAAGAAAGAAAGAAAGGGAAACACACGAAAAAAACAAAAACTACCAAAAGAACAAAAGAACAAAAGAATAAAAAGAGTCGCTTCGTCTCTCTTCTCGTCACATACTTCGGCGTGGCGGATACGCTCAAAAGCGGCGAGAATCCCTAAATGCATTGAGCCTTGTTTTTTTATTTACCTTTTTACCAGATCGAAACAACGGAAACCAACTTGTCAGTGATAAGGAAAAATCGCTGTTTCAGTGTTTGTTCCCTCTGCTCCCTTTATTCGCCAAGTGTTTTGATTTAGATCTTGGCATTATTTGTTTGTGATGCGGTTCCACTAGGTGCTGAGGATACCATGGCGAGAAGGCATGGGTGGCAACTTCCCGCTCACCATTTTCAGGTTTTTTTTACTAAAAATTCAAAACCTGGTTCATTTCTTTTGCATTGTTACTGGTCAGTGAGTTTTCTCTCAAGATTTGAGGAAAGATTGGAACTTTTCAACTTGGTTAATGCAATGTGTTAGTTTCTTTGTAAGGAATGGGTTTCATTTGGTGTTGTAACTGTTCATCTTTTTACCGGTTTTACCTTTTCTCTTTTCTCCTCTTCATATTACTTCTTTTCTCATACTTGAATTAATGACTGCGATTGGAACTTATTTTTTTTATCTTCTGCACAATTTAGTTTTGTAACTGTAGGTCGTACAAAAGGCTTTGCAAAGTATGGGTTTATCTTTCCTTTATTTTTTTTTTCAGTTTGTTTGCGATAGTCGGTTGCAATTGATTTGATTTTCTGTAATTATTCACGTATAGTGCTTTCATATTGAAAAGATCCATATTTGTGCCGACAACTATGGTCGATTTTTTTCTTAAATCGGGAACTGCTGAGTACATAACTAAGTTTACAAGGTGAACACTTAACTAATCTGAAGTCATTTTTCTGATATGGTTTCTCCCAAATAGTATGAAAACTGAGTATCAATTTCATTAATTCCAGAAATGTAATTCTGGATTGCTAAATTCTCAGCACTCTAAAAGTAGTTCTTTTGCGTGCCATTTTTTAATATTAGTTTTTTGAAGTGCTGACAATGTATTATTATTTTTCTATATACCAGGTCATCGCCATAACAGTATACTTCATACTATGCATTGCATTCTACATATTCTTCTCACCATTTCTTGGAAAAGATATTTACCAGAATATCGTGTTAGGCATCTACAGTTTCTTGGTTAGTTCCTCTTATCTGGGTTAATATTTGGCATTTTGTTACAGGCAAGTTTGTTGCTATTCTCCAAAACTGGTCTTAATTATATCTCATTGTTTAATTAAATTCAATTTTCAGGCACTGTCAGTATTTATCCTTTATGTAAGGTGTACAGCCATAGACCCAGCTGACCCTGGTATTTTGATTAGTATTGATGATGATTTTGCGACTAAATCTCATAGTAATTTCTGCTTCTCTGACAAAACTACTATTGCAACCTTGATATTTAGGATTTCAAAATATTTACCTGTTTCTTTATCTTGTTCCTTGTTGGTTCTTTCTTTTTGCAAAGAGCAAGAAGGTGACGTAGAGGAGCCAGGCAAGATAAATTTCAGAACAGAAGATAATACTAAAAGTCATTGGGCTTTAGGTGAAATTTTTTTCTTCCCTTGTGCAATTTCCGTCAAGGAGGATTGTAGAAATAATTTGGATATTAGCGACGACCCTGAAGACGAAGAGGATGCGTTATTTTGCACTCTTTGTAATGCAGAGGTAATAACAAACTGCAGTAATATATCTTTTCTTTTTCTTAGGTAGATCTAGTATACTTATGTGTGTAATACACTTGACTGTAATATTCCCTTTCATTTTACTTAGGTGAGAAAATTCAGCAAGCATTGTAGAAGCTGTGATAAATGTGTTGATGGATTTGATCACCATTGTCGGGTAATCTCTCTCTCTCTCTCTCTCTCCCTCTCTCACGAGTTTCTTAATTTGTTACTGTATGGTAACTTCTCTTTTTACAGTGGTTGAACAATTGTGTGGGAAGGAAAAACTACATCACCTTCTTATGCCTCATGGCTGTAAGCCTTGCTTGGGTAGGGTAACTAAGATAAACTTTTTTCAATATCATTGTGAATTTTGTTAGCTGACAAATTGATTAATTTTGATACTTTTTACCCAATTAAAAAAAAGCTCGTAGTGGAAGCCGTTGTGGGCCTAGTGGTTTTTACGAGATGCTTCAAGGAAAAAGTGGAAATTGAAGCTAGCATTTTGGAGAGGCTTGGAGAAGGCTTTTCACGACCTCCATTTGTTGTTATTGTGGTACAAATATGCACTTCTCTTAATTGCATTTTTTTCCTATTCGTATGTTATGTTCCACAACTTGTCCTGTTGCTGATCCTAGACCTACTGATTCATTAGAGCCCAATTTTTAAATCACCAAAAGGAGACACAAATAATAAGGGAACCAAGAGTTGATAAACTGATGATTGATATATTGGTACAGGCTTGGTACCAACATGCATATTTCAGTAATGCTTAATCTATGGGGATGGAAATTGCTATATTATTATGATCTTGTTGCCATGTCACAGTAGAAGTATAATACGACTAATATTTTGTCTTTCTAAACTTCTTAATTTCTAGGCACTGTGTACGGCTCTGTCTCTTCTGGCATCGCTGCCTTTATGGGAGCTCTTCTGTTTTCATATGATACTTGTTCGCAAGGTAGCCCAACTTACAACCTAACTACCCAACTAAAGAAATTAAATAAATTGCATGTCATCTAACTAGCTTTGTATTTAGGGAATCACAACATACGAGTACGTTGTAGCAATGAGAACACTAAGCGAACAGCAGGACAATGAAGAGCAACAAAGCCTCCCTTCTTCTCCCATGAGCTCTGCCCCAACTGCCGTCAGTGCCAATTCTCTTGGCCTAGGGTTACAGTATAGAGGAGCCTGGTGCACACCGCCACGCATTTTTGTTGATCAGGTCCACTTTTTTTAGTTCTACTTTCAAAATTTACAAAATTGCCCTTTGTTTATGTTCTCCTGTGAATGTTACTACAGAAATTGTCAGATGTGGAAGGTAAATTTTTGGTAGAAAGGATTTCTTTTACAAATGTTAATTTCCATAGCTTCCCACCCCCAGTTGTGTATTATATGTTCACTTCTCATGCCAACATCTTTAAAATGCATGATTATGACCCTTATTTAGCATGCATATGAGGCCCGTAGTTTTGAAGATTTTATATGCAAAAAAAGAATATTCCGTGCCCTTCACAATATGTTTCGCATTCTTTACCAGGATGAGATCATTCCGCACTTGGGACCAGGTCAGGTTCCATCAACGGTTGACCCAGATGACCCAGCATCA
The DNA here is from genome assembly GCA_964058865.1 of Eleocharis quinqueflora. Taxonomy (NCBI): domain Eukaryota; kingdom Viridiplantae; phylum Streptophyta; class Magnoliopsida; order Poales; family Cyperaceae; genus Eleocharis; species Eleocharis quinqueflora. Next base: position 81,033 of record CAXKVX010001823.1, read on the forward strand.
GGGAAAGGCAAGCAGCCAATTCCCAGAAAACAAGTCCGTATCAGCGCATGGAAGCTTGCAAAACTTGATTCAAATGAGGCCATGCGTGCAGCTGCTAAAGCCCGTGCTTCATCATCTGTACTGAAGCCGATAGGACCACGCATCCAATCAGACACTGACCCAAATTCAAGTGGCAATGTGAGCAGCCGCAGCAGTCACTTCAGCCAGGAATCCCGACCCGGCTTCCTCAGGTCCATTTCTCCTTTAAGGGCCTCTTATCCGCCTAGCAGGGCCAGCAGAGAAGAGATTGAATCTTACCCTCAAACCCCAAGCAGTCTGGGCACACCCCAAAACCCTAATACTATCAGCAAGCAACATTTCAATCCGATATACCAGTCAAGTGTGAACAGGTCACCATTGTCAACCCATTCAGCTGAGGTCAATGATACTTCAGAGAGGAAGAACTTAACTGCTGGAAAGTCACGACCATCAGTTTACTGGGACCAGGAGGCTGGGCGGTTTGTCTCATCATTCGGTATAGGTGGTGTGAGTGGTACAGGTTCAAGGCTGGAACAGACCGAGCTATTATATACTGGACAGTCAATATTCTTTGGTGGGCCCCTCATAAATGAGCCAGTTGGGAGGAGCTTTAGGGATGTAGGTGGGCCCAGCCAGAGACCAGGCTGGGCTGAGAGGGGACGTGGGACGCAGCAACAGCTACCAGTTTTTGTGCCAAGTGATCCTTCCAATAGTGATCGATTTTCTGGCTTATCTGGCTTAAAGTGAGAAAGAGACTAGGAAAGAAAAAAAGTGCCTGTTTAGTGTTATTTTGTGCATTCGAGTTCTAGTTATTGCCTGATTATTCTGGGAAATTCTTTTTCTACTTCCTCTTTTTAAAAATTAGATTTTCTGAATAGAGGCAACTGTCCCTAGGAGTTTGGTGGTAACTAGGAGATTCAATGTACAGAATAATAATTGCAAGAAGAATGCTGGTAATATTTGCTTGATATTAATTTCAAAAAAAAATTCTTGAAGGAAAAGTCTGTAGTAATATTGCTTGATCTTACAAGTAGAATGCCAGTATTCAGTGATTACTGATTACTTGCTCCATATAAATTCGTTCAGTTTAAAAACATCCAGTTAGACGATAAATTCCTACATATTTAAAACATGTGTCTGTAAAGGAAAAAAAAGTTTAAATCTAAGAACGTACGAGAGGAGGAAAGAGGAATCGGACAGAAAATTACAATTACAAGATCCTATTACGCTATGCAACATTTCTTATGCTAATATGCTTTGTAACAGTATAACTCATAAATATCCCAAACAAAACAATATTTGTCTCTCTAATGTGTAATGATCATTTGTTGCTGTGGGGTTAGTGGCAAGCAAAGCTAAATCTTGTCTCTCTCACCTTTCCAATGGGATGGAGACAGACGAGAGATAAAGAGATAGGATTCATGGGGATTCTCTTCATTTACAACACATTTACAAAGACACTATTGGAGTGTTTTGCTGAGGTTCAGATCCACTGTATAGGACTATCCAAAAATTTGTGCCTCCGTGGCTTATTCGAACTCAATTTGTTGATGAGATATAGTTATCTTATGATGATTATTTGATTTCAACTAATAATAAGGCATCATCAATCAACGGGTTCGAAATTAGATTGAATATTTTTTATATTTAAATTTTAATATACCGACCCTCGTTTTTGTTCAAAAATAAAAGAACTAATCACGAAACATTAGCCAAAATGCCAACTCGAATCAGTTCAACCAAATTAAGTGCATAGATTACTCATCATTCATGCCAAATGGAGACGATCTCATTGTAACATAGTAAGTGGGGTCTCTTTCGAACTAGAATCATCACACCTCAAATATCAAGTTTATCCTCTTAATCTCTTATCCTTTAATCATGATAAACTAACCTGTGGTGTTCTTCCTTTTCATTTATTTTCTAGAAAATGTTAGACTATATGCGTTTATGTAACAATTATGCGGAAGCATGTATACAATATAATCAAGATCTTAATTACCTCACAAATTTACAAGATTTTACAAAAAATATGGAAAAAGTAAGAGCAAGATCAAGAAAAGTAAAGAACACGCAATATAACGTGGTTCGGCTACTCAAGACCTACTTCACGAAACACCCAGTTTCACATCGGAATCGAGACTGAGCTAACACTACAAACAAAATATATGTTACAAAAAGAAAGTGTATCCAAAATGCTCTAAAATCCTTACAATGTGTAACACCGAAGTTGCAAGGTATAACAAAAAGACTCCGATTAACAAGACAACTCGGAGCAAAGAATGACTCGCTTGACAATACAACTCGGATCAAACAAAATCTTGTATTGACTACACAATAGACAAGGAAGTAGAAGAAACTAGCTCGAATAGATAATTAGATAATTAGACAATGACTATCATAAACTCGCTGGTTTGAATGCTTGTTGGATAAGTCTTTAGTGCTTTGTAAGTGCTCTTGAGTGCTTGTATATTTGAAGAATAACTTTCTTGGTCTTCTTGAAAGAAGGGAACCTATTTATATAGGCACAAGACTTTCTAGCTCTTGATATTTTCAATTTGCGCCTCAAGTGTTACCAAATCAACGCAACTTGTTACAGAGCAAGAGGAACCCGTTAAAATAGTTTGGACAGTTTTTAGAAATGTCCTTAATCTTCTTTATAGCTGACTTTTGTGTCCTTTTCAGAAGAAATCTGTTATAACGGATAGAGAACCCGTTATAACGGATGAGAAACCCATTACTGTAACGCTTGCTTTTGTTTTTCAAGTACTTTGTCGATATTTGCCAGCTCAACTCTTCTGTCTTTTGGCTTGATTTTCTTTTGTTTTGTTTGCTTCTTGCGTCATTGTGCTTGTCTTGATTTGTACATCACATTTGTGATCTTTTCATAGGTCAATTGTACATGCTTTAATCCACACTTGTCAAAACTAAACTTGTGCAAAGATTAGTACTGTAATTATTTTACAAATTGTCAAAAACCCGCACTTATCAAAACTAAATTTGTGCAAAAATTAGTACTGTAATTGTTTTACAAATTGTCAAATAAACTTATGTATTTTTGCATCTAACTTTACCCTTTTCTTTCTGTCACTAGTACTTTGTCAGTATAGGGAATATACGAGTAGAAATTAGCTTTATGTCTCCTTTTTTTTAAAGAAATTCATCCCCTTTGTTTCTCATTTGTTTCTATGCCACTTCTGTGTTTTTCAGCATAGAGAATATGTTTTTTCTTAATATTATTCTTCAAACATTACAACAACTCATATATCACATATATAATTACAGAAGTGACAGCTATCTAACATTTATCATTTGAAGCAAGACTCGCACTTGAAAGAAAAAAGGTAAAGATAAGGATTACTATGAATTCCTTTGACCTTAACAAAACCGAAACTAATTGGCTACCAATTTCTTGGTAGGAAGAAGTAACTTCAATCTGGCTGTAATTGAGTTGTTATTGACAGAACTTGGTAATATTGGTCCACCTGCCAAATTAAGGGGAGTCAGGAATTCATGCACTACATGAACTAGGAAGAACATTTTGTTTTTCTAGAAGGATAATGTTTCGTAGATATCACATTTGATATCAATTATTGATTCGACTTTATTATGCAATTTTATTTGAGTTATCATGCATATTATTTGATTAATTATGTATGTTATATCATAATAATTATTTCATTACAGAAATTAACATGTATAACTATTTCATTATAAAAAATAACATGTATGATAACTCAAATAATGTGCACGATAACTCAACTAAAGGTGCATAATAAAATCGACAACATGTATAATTATTTCATTACAAAAAACAACATGCATAATAACTCAAATAATGTAAAATATAATTCAACTAAAGATGCATAATAAAATCGATATCAATAATCGGTATCAAATATGGCATTTACGTATCAGCTCCCTTTCTAGAACGGGATCACCTGCCACACAGCACCTTCAGCACATGAATTCTCGGCCGTCCAATTTTTGTTGTGCTGCATCAATATTTGTGCCTTCAATTTTTATCTTTGTAGTCTTGAAACGAAATTCTGTGCGTAACTTTTTGGTTTGCAAAGAGGAAATTTTTTAATCCGAATCGTTTTGACTAAAGATCAACGGTTCAGATAATACTATCAAAATCTTTTTTTAATCATATCGTTGACGGTCGAACGTTAATCTCTATTTCAACGGCTTAGATCAAACTCTGCTCAATTTTGCCAGAAACGAGCATTCCGTCTCATGAATTTGGGTATAGTTCGGTGTATTATTTTACTTATCTCTTTTAGTGTAGAACATTAATACTTCCATATGAATATTTTATATATTCGATTTGCTATTCAGTAATAAATTTTCTTTGTTCCTAATTTCGTTAATTTAAATCTTGTTCTAAAATTTTGAAATAGATATTCCTTGAATTCTAATTCGAGTTGGTCGTTAATTAATTCATGAAGATATCTTCATTTTAATATTGTAAAGGTTTTAATTCCTTCCGAATTTTATTTTTAATTTTTTAATTTCTATATGTTATTTCAGAAATAAACTTAATTTTATAATTAGTTCGTAATAAATTTGATAATTATTTTTTAAAATAATTATTAAAAAATGAATTTTACGCGACATGTCATTGACGCTTAGACTGAATTATTGAAAGAATATTGGTGAGGAAATGGAAGGCTGATAGGTTAGATTAGGTCACTCGCTTCTCAGGATAAAAATAAGTATCAAATGGAGACCTCCAGTATCCATTTTGGGGATTTTTTTTTAGGATTTTTGTGTCAAAGCAGGAAAATTTTCATACAGGTTTCAATAATGAATGGAATTATATGTAATAGTCTATAACTTTTAAAAAAGTAACAAATAATCAGAACCGTTATTGTTAATAGAGTTTCATTTAATCTTTTCTTCTTATTAAGGAGCATAACGTCTAGATTCTGATTTAATGGTCTTTTGGACGAATAGATTCTCAACCGTTAGATTAAACTCCTATCAAGTTCGCGCATTGAACTATTTTTCAATTACGAGCTTCAACACACACGCATACACAACCGACGCAACAAAAGATCTCTTCAAAGTTTTATCTGTTGCAAAATTATTGCTACATGCGGGATTCAAACTGGGGTCTTCCCAGTTATTCCACCAACCTCATACCACTACACTACAATGTTTTTTGTGTCTATATTGTTATTTATCAATATTTATTCTCTATCACTGCTACCACTACACTAAAAAAAACATTTACCAATATAATGTTATTATATTAAGTTTTTAATTACAGTTTAATATGGGAGCAATTAATATTTATTTTCTTCCTTATTGCATGACGGTTGCACCGATTGATATGCAGCCGCTTTTTCGTGTACATTACTTTCTCTCGTTGATGTGCAAGAGTACGATTACTAGTATTTTATTATTTTTTCCTCAATTTTACTTCTTGTATGTAGTCCAGCTCTATGAAAGAAGACTCATCGTAAATTTTAATTTATAAATATAAAGACGAGATTTTAAATTATAATAATATCGTTTATCATATTTCCTATTTAAAAGTTTTTGTATTTGAATTTCAAACTCACAATTTCTCACATAAAAGTTTTATCATCATTAGATCAAAGTCAAATTTCCTAACTCTTCATGTAACTTTTCTAAGTAGTGTACTCATAAGCAAGCTCATGACCGCAGAAATCCGAAGTTTATCCGTAAAGACAACAAATTTGAGCTACCACAGAGACAAAATGGTTGCGGTATCTTTGACATATTTTTATAGGAAAAATATATGATGTTTCCTGTCTTGCTCCCTACAGTGTTCTTACTGTCTGTGTTGATGGGTTCCACGTATGTGGCGGTTCCACGTTTATAGGTGTGGAGTCACTGTAGGAGCAAAGTTGAGAGCTTTATACCATGATTCATTTTTATATGACTTGAACGTTTCCTATCTCACAAATAAAAAAATATTATATAATAGATTCATTGTATGGAATGATTTTTGGAATTTGGGAACCAAATCTCCTGCTTTCTTTCTTTTTTTTTCTGGTAAAGAAAAAGTTACATGATATTAATAGAGTTATATGTAGGATTTTCATTTTTAAAGTATAATAAAAGTTTTTTATGGTGTTCTTTATCTAAATAACTTTGTTATTCTGTTTCGATCACCATCTTATATTTGAAATCTAAATATTAATTAATTGACAAAAATAAATGAGTTACATATTTAGTATATATATACTAATTAGTTTCAATATTTGCTAAAATATAGAACACCATAGGAAACCCATAAATAATATTTTATTTGTGGACTTCCATAAATATAAACTAGCTAGTTGTAGCGTTGTCAAAACTCAAAATTGTCCATGCACCTAGCTAGTTATATTTGTTTTTCCTTTTAGCATACAATTTCCTAAAAATAAAACAGGGATATAGCTTTATAAGCAACAAACGCTTACTAATTTTGCAAACCTAGCTAAAGTTAGAAATTTATTAATTAATTAATTGAACATAATTCCTTCTCTCCAACTTTTGACCTTGAAACATACCCGCCATCCCCGGCCTTTATATTTAAAACCCAAATCTCCTACCAAAAAATTACCAAACAACTATCAGAATTCAGAATTCAGAATTCAGAATTCAGAACACAGAAAGCAATCGCCACTTCTTGCTACTATTGCTAGTTAATTAGCTACCATGAGAGCACTTCTCCAATTGGCTGCAGCCACAGCCGCCGCCGCCGCCGCCTCATCCTCTCAATTCCCTTTACCTCCGGCCAACTCTGCCACAACCATCACCGCGACCTCCATTTATGAAAGCACAAACAATTTAACTGCAGATATATTAGTTGTTCTTGCGGCTTTACTCTGCGCCGTTGTATGCATGGCCGGAATCGTCTTGATGTACCGTTACAGCAATTTGGCCCGAGACTCATCCGACAATGCTTCTGCATCTCAACAACAACAAGAAGATAGTGAAATCCGACTCCCTTTTCCACCGCCACCTAAACGAGGCCTGAAGAAGAGTGCTTTGAAGTCTCTGCCGAAGACACGGTACGATAAGCCATCTGATATTGAAAAACAAAAGGAATGTGCGATATGCCTGACAGAGTTTGATGAGGGAGAGGAGATAAGAAAACTGCCGGAGTGCGGGCACGAATTTCATGTCGGGTGTGTTGACAAGTGGCTTAGGTCCCGGTCGTCATGTCCCTCTTGTCGGAAAATACTTGTTGTCGTACCTCCACCCAAGCGAGGGTTTGAGAAGGGTGGTACGAGGAGTAAGCCGGTTGCCGGCGACGGTACAAGCACCTTCTTGCCATAGTTGACCAAATAGTTTGTTCAACTTCTTGCTTTTTTGCTCATTGCCCTTATTTTTTTCTTGTAGAGTTGAAACAAGCTAATCAGAATCGTTACCTAACATTTAGATTTGTTAATTATATGTACTTGTTCGATTTCAGAAAATTGTACCTACGGTTTTGAATTTGGTCGGCCGGGTTCTAACTTTTAATTATTCAAACAATGGATGATATATGTGTTAATTATTATACTAAAAAAACTAGAAGAGAAACGGATGAGCACAAATGTACAAGATGAGATGATGTGATCTTTTGAGGTGAATATTTGTTAATTAGTACATTGTCATGCATTTGGCCACCAATCCTCCAATCCACATCATCCTATATTAGTATATGGGTGAAGTTACGGTACTTGTGCATCTGAATACTCCGATCTGCATCGAATTATTGCGCATCTGAACATTTCGATGTGCATCGAATCATTACGCATCTGAACTATCCGATGTGCATCGAAATTTGATGCGCACGAATCTTCATGAGTTTCGATATGCATTAGAGAATTCAGATGTACAAACACGACACATCTATAAGCACGTAATTTTGCTCATATATATACCTTAGTAATCTTTACAAGGATACTTATTGATAACAAGAATTTCGTCGTACGTGCTGCCTGAAAATTAAGCAGATTGGTGGTTGTTAGTTGGGCATTAGGTTAGGCCACGTGGTACACTCTTAACCGTACACGTATACGTCAACGGTTTGATAAAGCAGTTCAATTAGCTGCTCCATAATTGCTTATGTTCTCAAAATTATGTTTTTTTTTTATTCATGACCATATTATATTTATCTTTATAAATATAAAATAGTGAAGTTCTCTTTTATCCTTCCAAAATTATTTTTTTATATTTATGCCTTCAATATCTAAATTACATATTTATTCATCTACAATATTATTTTTGAAGTAATATTCATCTAAATTAAAAAACCTCATATTTTTCTCCTTTTCGTTTCCCGTGGAATTGTTCTGCTTTGTCTCAATTTCGAGTTTAGTATCATTTTTTCTTTTATAGTTGGATTTGTCTAAATGTTATGGATTTAATCAGGGTGGAGCTACATGAGGTCAGAGGTCTCATTCTGAAATTTTTGTTATCAAATAATCTTGTGTATTTGTACGATTTGTCAAAAAATTTCGCAAAATAATCATGTATATTTAAAAATGTGCATCATTTTGTTCCTAACTAAAAAAATGATAGATTTTGTCTCTCTCTGACGAAAATTCTAAATCCGCCCCTGAATTTAATTTAGAAAACTTTCCCTTAAATTTAATTATACAAATATAATGGATTTAGTTTCCACTTGTATAAATTATTTTGAGTTGCATCTATATAATGAATACTTTCGAATAAATGATACCTTGCTGTTAATACGATTTCAAAACCGGAAGAAATATTGACAAAGATTGTTTTTACAAATTTAAAAATATTTTTTCAAACCAATTTAAATAAAGTTTCAGTTTCTTCATTAAAAAAATATTTTTTTACAGAACTTCTAAATTTTTAATTTCCCCATCAAAATAACCTTCTTCTCACTAAAATTGATCTTATCTTTTATAACCTTGTGTAATATATATTTTTTCTATCATTGCTCTCAAATGAAAACATTCATTTTATCAATCCTTCTTTTCTTTGAGTTCAGACATCCAATTATAACAGGATAAAATTATAAAATGTAGCTGAGCTTATTTTGAACATCCTAATGTTAATACATTAGCAAAATTCTAAATATATAATCAATTATCTATTTAAGAACACTTTAAAGAAATTTAACTTCTAGATCTATAATCTACATTGAGTTTCCGAGAAGCATGGAAATCTGACAGCCCTTTAACTTGCTTGTTCGAAAGAAAAAATCGCAATCTTGATAATATATTTTTAAAAATAAAATAATATATAAATTTATGAATATGTTATTGGTTATATAGATAGCCAAGTAATAATACATCATGGAATTTAAGTATCATTGATAATATACGTATGGCATATAAATATTATAGATCATGGCTATAATGTTGGATTTGAAATTTGAAAATTATATTTCAAGATTGTTAAAGTTATTAAAGGAAGAATTATCGAGTAGGATCCGACTAACGGTTCCTCAATATCCGCCCCTCACTTATGTTTCCTGTTAGGATGAAAATTCAGAAATTGAGAGGAATTAAGTTGTGCAAGAACCAACACTAGAGAGACAGAGAGTGAAATAGATAAAACTTAGTATTTTTCTCATCTTCGTCTTCAAATATTCAGTACACTTATATAGAAATTAGGGAAGATACAAGAGATATGAATATCTCTAAATTAAGCAACTAATAATAGCAATATAATTCTAATATCCTGACTTAGCTAATTAACTTGGATATCAATCTAGCCATTTTTGGTAATGATATTAGATGTCTTATGTGTCTTGCGTGTGTATAATATGAGTGGCGCAACATTCCCACCCCCATGTGGAGGTGACTTGCCCTCAAGTCGAGATGAATCCAGTGTATCTTCATCCTCCCAGCTTGCTTCCTCCAAACTCAAATCAGACCATTGGACCAATAGTTGAGGCACTTTTTGGTTGTCGTGCAAAATTGTCCTTCTTTGAAGAATAGCTACCGGCAAATAGGCAGGCTGATGCATCACAATTGATTCTGGAAAGGGGTGAATTACGGTTGTAGTCTCTCCCTTGTATGGTTTGAGTAATAAGCAATGGAAAACTGGATGAATGCGACTGGTTGAAGGTAAGGCAAGGCGGTAAGCCACCTGTCCAATGCGGTCCAGCACCTTGTAAGGCCCGTAGTAATGCAAACTCAGCTTATGGGAAGAGCGGTGACGCAAGGAAAGCTGTCTAAAAGGTTGAAGTTTAAACAAAACAAGCTGGCCTTGCTGAAATTCATAATCTTTTCGATGCTTGTCGACGAAAAAAATCATTGCTTCTTGTGCTTTTTCCAAATTAGTTTTCAACTGACTAATAATGGCATCGCGTGAGGTAAGGTCATGTCGACGGCATGAAGTGTGCTAGTCCCGACACAGTAAGCCACAAGGGAAGAAGGCTTCCTTCCATAAGTAGCCTCAAAAGGAGTCATGTCCGTAGCGGATGTGAAGGTTGTCTTGTGATGAAATTCAGCCCAGCTTAGAATTTTTGCCCATTTTGATGGTTGATCATGGACAAATTTGTCACATTCTGTCTGACCATTTGTTTCCGAATGATAGGCAGAGGAGAAACGAAGTTTAGTGCCTTGCAACCAAAACAATTCTTTCCAAAAAGTGCTCTGGAAAATCGGATCACGATCTGAGATAATACTTTTCGGCATGCCATGGAGCTTGCCAACTATGTCCTAAAAAATTTGGGCAACTCGAGTAGCTGGGTAGTGTGGAGGTAAGGGTGCCAGATGGATGCCTTTAGAGATCGATCCACAACCACAAGAATGGCGGTATAACCCCCAGCGGGAGGAAGATGCGTCACAAAGTCCATAGAGAGATCAGCCCAGAGTTCCTGAGGAATCGATATAGGTTGAAGTAGACTATAAGGGCACTGGTGGCTGGGTTTGCACTTTTGGCATACATCACAAGCTTGAACAAAATTCTGGACTGACTTGCGCATTCCTTGCCACATAAAATGGGTTGCTAAGCGCTGAAAAGTGCGTTCAATCCCCGAGTGACCGCCTAGTAATGATGCATGATAGTTCGATAGTAAGGTCGGAATGAGCGATGAGGTAGTGGGCAAGTATAATCATCCTTTGTGCTGCAGGAGACCACCCGAGAATGTCCAATCTGGCCAAGTGCTAGGTGTTGTCAATATGCCATCAATAATTTGTTTTGTATGCACATCAGTGAGGAGCTCTGTTTGGAGGATGTCCAAGGCTGAGCATAAGGGTCGAGTGACTGACATGAAAGCAGCAGTGTCGGAGTGTCAGTTGTGTCATGTACACGAGAGAGAGCGCCGCCTGCCATGTTAGAAGCACCTGGTTTGTACTCAATGGAGAAATCGTACCCCACCAGTTTGGAACAGAATTATTGATGTTCTAGAGTTTGCACCGTCTGGCGCAACATATGGTGCAAGCTACGATGGTCAGTCCGGATGATAAAGTGTCTACCCAACAGATATTGGCGCTACTTCATAACCGCAGATTGAATGACAAACATCTCTCGGATATAAGTGAACTTTCCTTGCATGAGAGGAGAAAGTTTCTTACTGTAGAAAGCAACAGAGTGTTTATATTGTGAGAGGACAGCATCAATACCTATCCCACTTGCGTCAGTTTCAAGGATGAAAGGATGACCAAAGTTAGGTAAGGCCAAAACTGGAGCTGTCATCAACGCCATCTTGAGTTGTTGGAATGCCTCTTGTGCCGTGTCGGACCATGTAAACCCCTCCTTGGTCAAGAGGTCTGTCAGTGGTACGGCTATAGAGGCATACTAGCATACAAAGCGGCGATAATATCCCACAAGTCCGAGAAAGCCACGGAATTGTCACTGATTGGTGGGCAGAGGCCAAGCTGAAACTGTCGATAATTTGTTCGGATCGGCAGCAACCCCTGCTGCTGAAATGATGTGGCTCAAAAATGCCACTTCTGATGTTGCAAAGGTGCACTTAGAAGATTTAACGTACAGTTGGTTGTCATGCAGGATTCGAAAAACCTGACAGAGATGTTGGATATGGGCTTCCAAGCTGCAACTGTAAACAAGAATATCATCAAAGAATATGACAACAAATTTGCATAGCAAGGGTTTGAAGACCTCATTCATTAATGCCTGAAAGGTGAAGGGGGCATTGAAGAGACCGATGGCATCACCACAATTCAAAATGACCGTGGTGCGTGCGAAAAGCTGTCTTGTAGAAAGTCGTGCATGTGGTTGAGGTTGTTGCTCCGGTTTGCTAGAGATGCTTTGAGTTGTTGTTGAATTTCTTCGCGAATCTGGGCAAACAACGTGGGCAGAGCATCGGTGGTGAATTTGGCTATAGCGGCCTCCATGGTGGAGTTCATGGTATTTTTTAGGTCGGTTATGGATTTATGGGTGTCCAATAGTTGATTATGTATGGTTTGAATTTCCTTCGCACGTGTCTCCATGGAAATAGAGCTCGACAAAAGCACCAATGTTAGGATGAAAGGAATTAGGTTGTGCAAGAACCAACACTAGAGAGACGGAGAGTGAAATAGATAAAACTTAGTATTTTTCTTATCTTTGTCTTCAAATATTCAGTACACTTATATAGAAATTAGGGAAGATACAAGAGATATGAATATCTCTAAATTAAGCAACTAATAGTAGCAATATAATTCTAATATCCTGACTTAGCTAATTAACTTGGATATCAATTTAGCCACTTCTGGTAATGATATTAGTTGTCGTATGTGTCCTGCGAGTGTATACTATGAGTGGCGCAACATTTCCCTAACTAACTTGGTCAAAAAGGAAAAATCAAAGAATCAATAGCGAATAAAAATGGAAAGTTGGACCGCGAACATTTTTCTGAACGTTTCCGCCTTACACACTATCCGGAATATTTTGCACAAAATGCATGGAATGCAGATGAAATAAAATATGTGTTCAAACTAAATAAAGCAAATGTATAGTTGAAAGAGGTGTTCCTACTAGTTATTTCAAGTTTGTTTTTGCACTGTTTCAAGTCTGTTTTGGACAAAATACATGGGGTGCAGACTAAATAAAATAGATGTTCTGACCAAATAAAATAAATGTTCAGGCTATTTGAAAGAGGTGTTCATACTAGTTGTTTCAAGTATGTTCTTGCACTGTTTGAAGTCTGTTTTGCACATAATGCATGATGTGTAGACTAAAATAAAACAATTGTTCGGGCTAGTTGAAAAATATGTTCATATTACTAAAACAAGTTATAATATATGCACGTCTATATTTTCATCTTTCTCCTTCTCTTTCTTTCTTTGGTGAAAAAAACAACAACCATGGGGAATACGAAGAAAGTCAGAGGTAGTTTTAAGGTCTCATGGAGGAAGCTTTTGCATTCGTCGTTCGTTGTCTTTCGTCTTCGTTCTCAAATATGTCATCATTTTTTGTTCTCAAATCTGTCATCACTTCAAATATTATCTTTGTTTTTGACATTTTTCTCGTGGTTTCTAATGATCTATCGTCGAAGAGAAGATGAGAAAAAAAACGATAAAAGAAAGATAAATGAAGCATAGAGATGCAATTAGAAGAAAAAGAACAAATATTTAAAAAAATATGATAAAATAAAAATAAAACAACAAATAAAAGAGGGTGAAAAACATGAGCGAGGAGCGGAATGTTGAAAATTAGAAAAATTTATCTATTAAGTAATTATCCCTCTATTTATTATTTAAATTTATTATTTCCTTGTAGTGAACATGAGCTTAGCAAGTCAGTTTAAACTACATTCCTAATGTGCATGTAAATATTGATTACAAAATTTTGCAAAATATTAATACTTGTTGCCAAAGGTAATACAAATCAACTATTTATCAACTTGAATTCTCGTGAATTAATTATTTGAACTTTTCACGTGGACCAGTGATCTGCAACAAGAGGTGCGGATCCTCACAAGGTTTTTGTTCGTTAATGTGTTGTGCAATGCCTCAATAATTGCTGATGGAAGCTGATACACTAATTTTCAAATTGATATACTTTTTTAAATTCAACCAGACAAATCTAGTATATTTAATTTATATGTGTTATACTTATTATGCATTTTATCGATTATATTAATATATTTGATTTCATTATTATATATCTACTTGACTGAACGCGCAACTCTCAACTAGATTCTTTTGTTACCTTCTTATTCATTTTTCTTGAAATGTTCTCTATTTTATCCTATAGCTTTAACTCAATCCGACTATAATATAGTTAACATGCATAATATATTAGATTAAACTCTTTTTTTGTTTGACAATTTACAAAACAAATCAATACTAACCTTGCATAGTTGAGTTTTGGTGAGTTGTAGGTTTATACAGGTACAATTTTATGATGCAAATGCTTCATGTGGGATGTACAAATCAAGATGATCTAGAAGACATCATGAGCAAGCAAAATAGAGCAAGACAGAGTCTTGTATTACTATAACGCAAAAGAACCTGTCATAACGAGTTCTCAATCCGTCACAACATATGTGAAGGCATTACAACAGTTTGAAGAGGAGTAGAGCCAAAAGACACTGCAAAGGAGGAGTTCGGCAGAATCATGCGTTACTGTAACACAAGTCAGACCCGTTATAACGGGTTCCTCACTCGTTCCAACAAGTTCCTATCAAGAAGGGCCCAAAAGTCAGCCAGAGAAGCAGTCAAGAACAAAACTGGAAAGGTGCCAACATGTCACAATGTATTTTGTAACGGGTTGCAAGTTTTTGTAACGTAAGCAGCCTTGCTTCAAGAATTCAAGACTCCAAGAAGTGCTCAGTCAATCAATGCCCACTTGACAGACACTCAAGATCCTGGTGCAATTGCAACTATACCTCAGGATCAAGATCCTCAATCCACCAGAAAGAGGAAAACTAGAGAGGCCATGACCTCTGAGTATTGACAACATTTCAATAAGGATCCAATTAGACCTGATGACTTTTATGATGTCATTTGTAAGTAATGTGATATCGAATATAAGATGGATAACTTCAGGAGCACTGACTCCTTAAAACATCATGTAGAAAGAGGTTGCAAGAAAATAGGCAATAAGAGGCATAAACATGATGCCTTACAATATTTCCCTTTTCCTTCGTTAGTTTAATTGTTTTAGTAATTTAATTCTCTTAATTAGTTCAATTGCTTGTTTAAGTTGGACAAGTGCATCAGTTTGTATCTCTGATGTAAGAGCTAGATTGAAATACTTCATTAAAGAGAAGAAGAATACTTAATCTGTAAAATCAGACCTGAAGCTATACATATCTGGTGCACTAGATAATGCCAGCTTAGATGAAGAATTTGACATCCTAGCATGGTGAAAAGTCCATGACCCTAAGTATTCAGTCCTGGCTCGGTAGCCAGAGACTTTTGGGTTGTCTCGATACCAACAGTTGCATTGGAAGCAACATTTAGCACTAGTGGCAGAACATTATCATCAGTGAGAAACTCTTTGAATGATGAGAGCATGAAAGCTCTCATCTGTGCTCTGGACTGGTTGCGTGCTTCGGTCTCAACATCACGGATAACCTCTCATTTTAGAGTTATTTCACTATGTTAATATTTTTATTTCACTTGATAACTACATATTTGAGGATGAAGCATGGAGAAATGATCTATTTGGCTCTATGGCTCTCAAGCAGCGACCTTCAATGATGATGTATATGTTTCACTGATTTATTTCCTTTATTTTTGGCCATTTGCTGAGATAGGTCGAATCTGAGAAGGTAGTTTGAGAACTAGATTGAGCACAAAGATTGTAATCTGGGTTGATTTCTCTTATGCTTCATGTTAGTTAAAAGTTGTTGCAAGTTGAAGTTGTAATGAATTGAACATATAATATATACTTGATTCGTGAAATGAATTTTTTGTAATTTTCAGAGTTTTTTTCCAATTTTTTTGTTCTGTTGTGCATATAATAAGTTAAACGTCAAAAAAATAAACGTTTTTAATATTTCTTACTTTTAATTAAACGCAAACGTAAACGCAAGAAATACTTGTTAAACGTAACGTAAGATACAAGAAAATTTTATTACGCTCGTAAAACACAAGAGGTCATTTACGTGATTGTTCCGTGCATTTGACTGCGGTAGCCATATATGAACTCAGAAACAGATTCAATTTTCTACGAAACATCTAAAAAGAATGATAGTAAAAGAAATGGGCAGTCCCTTTCCAGGGGAAAAAGTGTACAAAATATAATAAAAGAAAAGTACAGGCTATTTCAGAGGTGATATGTGCTTTTGTAGACGATGAAAGGCTCTAGTTACACTGGACCCAATACATGCCTGTTAGAAAGCCCAATAGACCCATTAACGAAGTCGATGGAAATCTATTTTTTAGCAGATCGGGTCAGTGTCTTGATTATGGCAAGATTCGAATCAAGAGAGAAGATCACTGAAAATATCATAATTCAAAAGCTAAAACAAGAGAAGAAGAAGAGAGAAAGAGGCAAAGCAAGAAAATGATATTTTGATTAATGAGAGAATGGATCTCTTTTACAATACCAAGCTCTTCTATATATAGCTAATAGACTAGTAAATACACATTTGAGTCATGGATCGGCGAAGACTGAGGTCCAATGTAGAATTGGGCCGTATCACTGCAAATTTTCTCCTACGCTTCGTGCGAAATTTGATCTGAATCGTTATTTTAAAGATTAACATTGGATCGTTAATTATAAAATTCGAGCGTTAATTATAATATTCAGAAGAAATTTTTTATTATTAATATGAACCGTTAGATCTTAATTTTTATATTATTAATACGAACAGATTGAAGAACGATACTCTCCTGTCTGCGGAAGGGAAAAAAAAAGTTCCGCAGATGATTTCGCTTGTCGGTAGCGACCATTTTCCCGATGTTGTCGTTTCTTCACTCTCGCAGTGATTTACACGCGAAAAAGGCGACGAGTTCGTGAAACCCTAACCGTTAAACCCCGCATCCTTCTATCATTTTCTTGATTTTTGTGATTTAAGTAACAATGCCGCCGATCTTGGCCCCGACGGCTCTATCGGTTTTAACTCGAGGATCGTCTTCTCCTCAGGTACACCAGCAAACCAGCTCCTTTGCAATCTCGCAGTTGTTACAATGTTTTCATCAGATTTTTCTTTTCTATTTGTAGAATATGATAGGCGAAGATGTAATATGGAAAAATAGGCATCTTTGGTTGGGTTCTCAAAAGTTAGCGTCGAATTGTAAGAGATTGAGGTGGCATTTTGCGATTGGTTCAAGTAATGGCGATTCTTCTGATTCTAGTAAGAATTGTCTTGTTACAGTGGAGAAGAATCAGCCAGAATCTTGTCAGAGAAGTTTCAGTTCTCTGAAAGAGACAGTGCATGTTCTAACACCAGTGGTTACTTTGGTGAGCCCTGATTCTTTTACTTATTTCCTACCTGAACTGACTGGTACATTGGTAAGTTCATAATTTGATTGTATTGGTTAGGTATGATATAGGGGATCATTTGAGTTAGTTCGTATTGGATTGTATTTGCTACTTGCTTTTCTTCTTAATGAAAAGAAGTGGTGGGGTTTCCCCACTTATTTAAAAAAAAGTTCATAATTTGAGGTTATTTTTTATAACGAGTTCTTTCTTAGTGATGGGGTAATGTATTCCAAGAAAGCCTAGTAATAACCAAAAAAGAACGAAGGAAAGGTATGCCCCTGGTAGAGAGTATGTATTGATCTGGACCTCAGGGTATTCTGGTGCATTCTCTTTTGCAAACCTTAGTGAGATTATATTGTGGACATTGATCCTTGGTTTTAATGAACGTTAACTTCTTGTGATTCCGGTTGATATTTTTGCTACTATCAATAAAAGAACTCAACTGTCTAATAACATTTTCTTTTTTTAATTTCAAAATTGCTACAGGTTAGAACAAAGCTTTGCTCTAGATTTGCTATTATGGTATATGTCACATTTGCAATTGTTACTGTTATTGCGAGAAAAGTTGTGCTTAAACGGCAAAATCATGTTAATCAAGGGTCAATTGCTGATCTTGTAAAGCGAGGGCAGTTGAAACCCAACCGAAGAGGCATGTATGTTACTTAATTCATATTCGTTAAATTTAAAAATGTGTGTTAAATTCTCATGTGCACCCTTACAAAACCCCAAACATCTCATACGTCCTTTCTTTTAAAAATCTTTGATACTATAAACATAATGCATCCATGCTTTTAATCTTTTTTATTTGTGCAACAAAAGAACCTAAACTGCCTTTGTTTCCTCATCCAGTTTCGAAGAGAATACAAAGAAGAATAGTTTAGGCTCTTTTTTGAAATTTTGTTTACCTCCCTTCATTTATTTTGTAACTCCTGCAGTGCAAAGCCTGGCTTATACGATGATCCTTTTAACAATGCATTTGTGAAGATAGATGAAGAAAACTCGAGGGCACAAATGTTTGGCAAAGTGTACCACTTGGCCCCTGCCACTTTGACCAAAGAGCAACAGTTGACCCATCAGGAGAGACGGGCCCGGGCATACCAGTGGAAGAGACCTAAGGTTTTTCTCAAAGAAGGTGACCCAATACCGCCAGATGTGGATCTGGAATCTGTTAGGTGGATCCCACCAAACCACCCATTTGCATCCACTTCTAGTGACATTAGTGAAGAGACATTTAGAAATAATGTGTACCAGAAAGATGGTGTTCCATTTCGTGTCAGAGCTGAACATGAAGCATTGCAAAAGAAGCTAGAGGCATTGCAGGATGTAAGTCTCTAATGGCCCTTTAGATGAACCAAAAGAATCACAAGACCAAGCCAAGAAAAAAAGCAAAATTTACAATTGCCCTTTTAACTTACATATGCTGCTTATATGACTTGCAATTGGCAAATAATCCCCTTGTTCTTTTTTTATTTTTAGTTTAAAGAAAAAATGGAGCTCCAAATCAGCCTGACGGAAAAGATATATCATTAATTGTTGACAAAATTATCATCCCCTAGCAACCCATATTTTTCCTCAAAAGTAAAATTGAACTAAAACCGAACAGAGAAACTTGTACTCTGGGTCTCTTGTGTTAAAAACCTATATGATCAAGAGGAAATATATGGGCTATTTGATCTGTTTTATACCTTAAACTTTATTTGACAGCTTGGGTGCACTTGCAAATAGTTCAAATAAAAAAGTTTGGTGGTAGTTGAATATGTGAAGAATATTGTATGGTAGTTCATCTGGTTATGCTACTTGAGATCTGACTGTACTGGGCACATTTTTTAAAATATTGCATATGTTGTGATGGAAACTGGAATTTGCTAATATGGTAATCTCTGAAGTTACGTGTGTTATATAGTGCAAATGGCCTAGTAATATAGTGGTAGTTAATTAGGATGACTTCAATGAAGTCATGGGTTCAAACCTCCATGAATACAAAATTTCGCATTCCATTAAGAGACATTTAGTAATAGATGTGGGATTTTGGGAATCCCTATATGTCCAAAAAAAGTGTGTTATATGATCTACTGGCAGAAGTCATGTTGAAATTTTTTCTGGATGCTTGTGATTATTCCCTTTTCCTTCTCTTTTAGGAGCCGAAAATGAAGGAGTTGGCAATTAACTTGACGAACCCCCAGAAGTTTGAAGAGCCAAGTCTGCAGCAAGTTGAACTTGATGAGATGAAAGGAGATGTCAGAACGAACAAGGGATCTGAATCATCCGACGAAAATAAATCATGAGTGGTTATATTAATTTGCTAATTGTAAAAATCTTGTTTGTTGTGAACTGTGAAAGTACTGAGATACCAGCTCGTGTTGTAGATAGTAGTACTGATCTTCCGTACACTTGGTTATTGGCTTGAGAGGAATATCTTTTTTTTTCAGACATTATTCATCTATTATGTTTTAAGATCTCACGTGAAGATAGTTTGTGATAACTAGATTTGTTTATTATCTTACATAGATATATTCCCAAAATCTCAAGCATGCATATTGCTACATAAACAAGAAATAACTGTTAAAATCAACTTTGCCCGCCTATAGCAGGAAAAGAGTGTTTCACTAATACACTGAATACAGACTAACTAATGCCTCAATGAAGTTCAAAACTTTAGCTTGTCGACTACTGAGTGTTTATAAAGGATACAAGTGGTTATAAACATGTCATCATTGGAAAATTTTAGAAATAAATAGAAAACAAAAAAATGAATAGGTTTGAGGCATCTGCCATGAAGGATTAACAAGCTTAAATTACAGAAATCTCAACAACTAAGATGGTATGAATCTGACATACAGATTAACAAGCAAATCAAATTTAAACTAAAAAAGGGAACCTATTTTATTCATCCGACTTCTTCCTCGTCGCTGCTAGCACCAAACATAGTAGCCATTCTCATCGCAAGCTTGGCAGCCATCTCTCTCCTCTGAAAATCTGGCATCAGCCGAAGATTATCACGCATGTTGCCTATTTCTGACATCAGCCTCTCCATATCACCAAACCCATAATTTTCATCATCACCAACATCATTGTGGATTAGCTCAGTTAAACTTGTGTCAATTGGTGACGTCTCATCAACAGACACATGGCCGTTTTGACTTGAAGCTTCTTGATTTTCAGTCGAACCTGCTTCAGTTATTCCTTGAGTGGACGTGCCAGAACAAGAAGCATCAATGAAATCTGAATATTCAACTCCCTCTTCAGTCCCCTGTGCACTCACCTCCCGCACATCATACCAGGCCTCATCCGAACCATGGGATAATGTCTCATATTCTAGCTCATAGTCAGATTCTTCATCTGTGCTGCCTGTAAAAGTTAGTGGTAACAAAGCATTAGGCAAATGTGGTACATAAGTTATTTTATTTGCATTTTAACAAAGAAATATCCTGTAACCTTCTTTCTCAGGTAAAAATGGGGAAGGAATTCTACTTCCAGATTTGAGGATCATTCCAGGCCACATATGTGCAGACAATGCACCAAAAAGTCTCTCCACTCCTTGCACATCCCCATTTACAGATAAACCTGCCAAGAAAAAAAATGCTCATTCCTTTTGAGAAATGCAGATCAGGGAAGAAATCGTGTTTTCCTCAGTTCTTCATATAAAACAAGGAGATGCTAATGTCCTATATTCAGTTTACTTTCCCCAAAATTTTAGGGTTGCTCCAAAGGTTTTATTCAGGAGTGAGGAGAAAGGGAAGGGAGAGGAGAGAAATCGGACCATTCAACTAGCTCCCGAGTTTAAACCTCAGATGGTGAAGAGAGGTGAATGTGAATTATTGGTTCTTCGTTTCTTTAATGTTTATTCCCTCCCAATTTGGAGGGCAACCAAGTTAACCTACTCCCCAATTCCCTTACCTTCCCTTCCCTTCCCTTTTCATCCCAATTTGGATGCAAACCTGAAGTTTTGCAACTCAGTAATATTCGAGTATTCGACCATGGAAACTAACTAGAGCATCTCGCTTTACATGATTTCTTGGGAATATACTCATAAAAATATTTTAGGTCATGCCCACTGAATTTAATCAAGAAATAAAAAGTGAGCAGAGCTTAGATAATCAGAGAAGATTCTACTTACATTTATCAAAATCAGCATTGGAACCACAAGCCTCAACATACTCGATATTATTATCAGTACACCAATCCAAGGAGCTATTTCTAATCTCTATGCTCAGTTCTTCATCCCACAGCAAACTACTTCCCTCTTCTTCATTTATGCCAAAATTGGAATATTCAGGATTTGAGTCATTGGTTGACTCACCACACCTCTGCATACGCCTTCTGTACTCGGCATGAGCTTGATGACCAAGCACCAAATCTGCCTTGTTTCCTATACATAGAAGGATTTCAAATTTTTTTATGTCGATGCTTGAGACCCAATTTCGAAGGGTACTGAAAGATAAAACCTGCAAAGTAGTAGTAGGGGAAAAGAGAAAAAGAATCTAGTCAGTACTCAGTAAGCATTCCTGATTATTGGTTGAAAAACTAACCTGTTCAGACTTGTATCATATGCAATCTAAAACAGGGAAAAAATAACCAAAATTTAATGTTCGATTTACATAAGAGAGATCAGCACCACATTATAGAAGAAAACAGAATCAGATGTGGTAGGAACAGTTTGAACATTGTAGCTGATTACCAAATTAAGAAAAGTTACATATATAGGTAGGTTCTAACATCACTCATGTCGAAAACCATCACAAGAGCAGTTAGGTTCACGCCATTTGGAAGTAGGCCAAGGGAGAAATCTTCACTGAGATTAGCTATCCATACAGAAGTATCAGCAGAGTAATATTTTGTCTCAATTGTCCACCTAGAAGTACAGATAAAAAAATGTATCTCATCCAAAAACAAAGATAAATATATATTTCAGGAGGACAGATATACTAAGTATATTTAGAGAGAATGCATACCCTTGACATAGTACACCGGAGGATAGGTCGTGTGTCTCTGGAATTTCAATGGAAAGCAATCCTGAGGTGAAACAAAAAATATATCCGAATGAGGGTAAATTTTAACAGTCAAAAGTTAATGATACAAAACGGAATCAGAAGAGAGAGTTTACACGTGTGGTTGCCAATTATGTGGGATTCAAACAATCAACTAAGTATCGAGTTATCGACTCGTGTAGTGACGAGGAACACATACAAAATAATAACAAAAAATGAAGAATAAAGAAATCAAGTTAGGAGGCGAACGAGAGAGAAGGGTCCGCTTTCCGACATTTGTGGATCCGATAAGGAGAATTCCCGGTCGGGTCTCCAGCGATCCGCTACCTTCGACTGTACCAGAGGCGGCTCCATTGGCAGATTCCATCTCCATACCCATTGCTATCTAGATCAATCACCCAAAACCCTAATTAAACCCTAGAAACCTCCACAGAGCTTAAAGTCTCAACTATCGAGCGATGCGCTTTTTCGCCATGAGGGAGATCGCATCTCCATGTAAAATGCATACAACTGACCAGAGACGAGAAGGTTTTAATTTCTCAACCATCAAATCCTTGCGACTTCTACGGTGTTGTAATCGGTATAAGGGTATTTCTTATTGTGATACATTTGTTAATATGACCCGGTATATATATGTTTACATTGGTTTAGATTCTCTCTTTGGAGATATAGGATATTTTCATCGGCTCAATGGGCTTTCTTTCGAAATTGTGTGGGCCTAATCTCCCCCTTGTTTTCTCTGAATCTTTTGAGAATATTCTTGTTCTATTTGCGGCCTGTATCCGGCCCTTCTCAAGTTCTCAGTACAAATGGCACTAGAGAATATACATACAGTTTTCCTTTATATCAAAATATACACATACATACAGGTTTAATTGAACAGATGAGGGGTTTGATATAAGGCAAACCAAATTAACAAAATAAGCATTTTTGGTCATGTTTTTCGGCCCCATAACCATGTTTTTTTCTATCAGGAAAACCACACTTTTATATTGCTTCTTACTAAAATTAAGTATAAACACTAAATTGGAATTAGTATTCTTTCTACTTAATAAATTGAAAGTTTTTTCTATCGACAATGTTCTGAAAATTATTAACAATGTTTTTTAACTTGATTTTACTTATCCTGAAGTGCTGGTGAAATTACATGATGATAGATAATCAGAGAAAAAGAAATAGAATTAACAAAAAAAAATGTAGGTATATGGTGCCTTTATTTCTGTACCAGGAAGGTTCTGCTTTGAGATAATGAGGGCCTTGTACAGTACTCTATCCTAGACATACTTCCTACATACAATTGAGCTTAGAAAAAATGAAGAAACAACCAAAAATCCATAGAAAAGACAATCTGGTATAAAAAGATTCTCAAGGCTAGTTCTAAGTTAAAAGATTTTTCATAAGGGCATCTGACAAGAATAACCTTTCAAAAATAGAAACGAAAACAAAGTTAGTTGATAAAGGTACATTTATGTATTCCTCATACTTCTTATATTTCATGCGCATGTATTATATAAAAGGCGAAAAAGTTATTGTCGGATAATACTCAGACCTAACTGAGATGACATTCTGAAAAATACACTAAAAAATAAAAATCAAATTTTGAGATGAAAAATATTTGACACCGAGCTAGTAACAACCCTGGTTTACACAGAGTGCATCATCCCAAGTTACTCTTAACTGGTATATTCACTGTTCATGAGCTCAAGCGTCTCCTTACCAGACTCGTCAAATTATGCCTAAATTGCTTCTTATCAGACTCGGCCGAATCCATCGGCACAGCTGTGGTGAACTCCCGAGGCAGCGCATGCACAGGAAGAACTCCAGGGGTTGATGACCGTACACCGGTCACTGGCGGGGCATGGCCCGAGGTAAAGAAATAGACAGTCGAATATACCAAAAGAGGTGAAACAGACTGTTCAAAAAATGCCCTTCCGCTGTTTTTAGTCAACCGGTAGTTCATCAATGCAATTTCTTGTTTCAATAATTTTCACCGGCTGCTCACAATATAAAACGAGTGTTCCAATAACTTTTGCAATCAGAGCCTTTTTTTTTGAAGAAAAGCAGGGGATAACCTGCTTGTTTCATTGAAACAGCAAAGCTTTACAAAAAGTCCCTAATATGTCTATAAGTTTTCGCAAGAAGCAAAAACAAAGTAGTGTTCTAAAGTACTAAATATCTATTCTATTACATCAATTGTCAACTATGAATCATAGCATCAGTTTTCACCTTCTTTCCCAAAAAATAGCTGTACTTGTTTCAAATTCAACAGAGACCATAACAAAATGAACCAAAGTTTCAACCAAAACCTATCCAAAATACAAAACAAACAACCAACATATTCAGAAAATTAAGTTCCTTCAAGTAGACCTAAGCCAGACAAAGGCTCCTCCATGATTCGGAGGTCTGAAACCATCGGACCCGTCACCATCAGGCTTTCTCTGCCTATGGTAGGTTCTTTCAAATCCTGTACATCCTGTGGTAAAATTAGATTAAGTTTTAGAAAGGAAGAATCATAATTGTGCTTACACCAGTATTTCAGAATGCTGATTATTTGGGATGCAACACTAACAACGCTTCTCGGTTTTTTGTCAGTAAAACATCTTTTGTTCCTTTCTAACCAAACAGTCCATATAACTACACCACGTATCAATTCTACCAGCAATGCTTCTTTTAAAGGAATCATTGAATCAATATTCCAAAGATCATCTAAAGAATCCCCACAAAATTCAAAATTGTTATATCTCCCTATTCATTTCCAAATTTCACCAATATAGGGACAACTAACAAAAAGATGGTCGATATTCTCTGTCTGATTGCAAAACATACAATGCAAATCACCATCCCAACCTTTCTTTTTCAAATATTCTTTTGTAAACACTCTTTTCCTTCTAACTAACCACATGAATACTTTAATCTTTAAAGGTAGCTTAGATTTCCAGATTACATCAAAGAAAGGATTTTTATATCCTCCAAACTCTAACCATTGGTACATGGCATGTACCGTAAACTTTTCAGAACAGTCCCATCTCCAAATAATTGAGTCACTTTGGGAGGGAAAAATTTGTACATCCTGAAGAATGGCTTGTAGTTTCCCCCATTCTTGACCTAACAAGCCAACCAACTGTCTATTAAATTTTAATCCTATATCATGATTGGCAAAAACTTTACTAACTGTAATATGAGGATCTACACAAGCAAGAAATAGATTAGAAAAAAGGAGAGAGAATGAGAGCTCTCCCTTCCATCTGTCAGTCCAAAAAGCAATATTGGAACCATTTCCAAGTTTCTTATTAATACTAGTTGACATAATATCATTTAGAGAGACTATGCTTTTCCAAAAAGGTGAAAAGTAACTAAAATTAGATCTACTCCTATACTTAAAATATATTATATCTTTCCAAAGCCCCTTAACTGAAGGGTCATAATATCTATACCACCATTTAGCAAGTAAAGCTTTGTTTATTAAATCTAGATCTAGAACCCCTAAACCCCCTTGGTCTTTGCTTTTACATACTGTAGACCATGCTACCAGAGTCATTTTTTTCCTTGTAGTATTACCACCAAACCATAAGAATTTCCTTCTAATCCTATCTATTCTAATCCTAATATTAACTGTTAATCTATAAAGAGAGAGCCAATATAAAGGAATTGCTGTAAGGACTGAGTTTAACATAGTTAATCTGCCTCTTAATGAAAGAAATTTACCTTGCCAACATGGTAATTTCTTTTCTATTTTTTCTATTAAAGCATTCCAATCCGAATTATTTAATTTTTTCCAATGTAAAGGGACACCTAAATATTTTATAGGGAGGGAAGATTCAGTACAACCTAATAATCTAGCTAAATGAGAACTACAATTAGAATCTAAATTTAAAGGAATCATTTCACATTTTTCATAGTTTATCTTAAGACCTGACAAGTTTTCAAAACCTGTTAAGATCCATTTCAAAGCTTGAATTTCTTTCAGGTCAGCTTTGATAAATAACAAGGTATCATCAGCAAAGTGAAGGTTTAGAATATTATCTATCTGATCAAATTCACCTAAACCTTCTAAATATCCAGCATCTCTGGCTTTGGCTAATAAAATATTAAGAGAGTCAGCTACTAAATCAAATAGAAATGGTGATATAGGATCACCTTGTCTAACACCTCTCCTACAGAAGAAATATTCCCCTAAATAACCATTAAAATCTATACAAGTTTTGCTTCCTTGTAGAATTACTTTAATCCAACCAATCCACATTGAATTAAAGCCTCTACCTTCTAAAACTTCAAGAAGAAAATCCCAGTTTACTCTATCAAAAGCCTTTTCAAAATCTATTTTAAACAGTATACCTTTTGTTCTATTGACCCTAATTCTATGAAGAATTTCATGTGCTGATACTACATTATCTAATATAAACCTTCCTTTGATGTAGGCAGTTTGGGATTGATCAATAAGTTGATCCATAAGTGGAGCTAATCTATTTGCCAGAAGTTTGGTGATAATCTTAAAACTACAGTTAATGAGACTTATAGGTCTAAAATTCTTAATAAGAATAGCATCAGAATTTTTAGGAATAAGGCAGATAGATGCCATATTTAGCTTTGGAATTTCTAATTTACCATAATAGAAAGCTGACACTAAATTCATGATATCATTCTTAACTAAATCCCAGAATGTCTGATAGAATGAAAATGATAATCCATCAGGCCCCGAAGCCTTATTCGGATTACACATAAAGACAATTTGTTTAACTTCTTCATAAGAAAAAGGTACAGTTAGACCGTCTGCTTGAGAGGGTGTTAGTTTATTCCTAATAGGCCAAAAATCATCAGCAAGAGTGATCATCCTATTTTCTTCTTTACCTAAAAAATCTCTATAAAAACTAGTAATATGTCTTTCTAATGTTTTGAGATTATACTCAATTTCATTGTCAATTTCTAGAGATAGTATTAAATTTTGTTTTTTCCTATTTTTTGCAACTGAATGAAAGAATTTAGAATTTTTATGAATTCAGAGCCTTTAAATTCATAAAACCAACAGTTTGGATAAAAATTGAACTTATTAGGTGGGAGGATTGGATTAAATCTCATAAAATTATTTGTGCATCCGCTGTATTTTGATAAGAACACTATCAACCACTAAGATCTTTCCTTTGAACTTTTGCAATATTCATATCGAAGAAAAATCAAGGCAAATTACAGTGCAAAAGAATTGGGCACCAACTGCTAATATCCACTACTATGTCAACTACAAAGAGCAAGATAGACCACAGATTAGAGTCTCATATAGCTCTGGTGGAGGTACAGTATTTCCTTTCCTAGTATAAGTACAAATGAGATCATTCTTAAACCAAAACTCTGATGCATTAACATGATGTGAGGGAAAAAAACACTAGCAACATGATGGTCCAAATAACTTTATTATCTTATTAACATACATACACCAAGCTTAAGTTACTAACAGAACAAATTACTAATAACATTATCTCCTGCAATATCCAAAAATTCAAGATGAACTAATTCATTTTGGCTTTCGCACCAACAGCAAAAAACTCCGTGATAACCTCAAGGGGCATACCCTTTGTCTCCGGAACCTTCAAAAACACAAACACTAGAGCGAATACACAAACAACAGCGTATATCCCAAACACACCAGCCAGCCCAATTGAATCAAGCATCACAGGAAGTGAGTATGTGACGATGATATCCCCAATCCAGAAAGTCAGAGCACAGATCGCAATGCAGATTCCGCGAACCCGGGTTGGGAAAATCTCTGCACACAGGATGTTTGGTACAGGCCCAAAACCCATGACAAATGTGCAGAAGTAGACAATCACGCTTATGGTTGAGAGCACCGCATGGACTATTGTGCCTAGGTCGATGAGGTTTGACACGACCAGTACGATTAAAGATCCTATCAGGATTGGTATTGTGGCCAGAAGTAGAAACCTACAAACAGAATGCATGGTATTGGGTCATTGACATTAAAACAATTAAAAATCCAAATGCCAGGCTGTATAAATGAAATAAAAAAGCTTTTTTATGTGAGTTTCAAAATATAATGGAATAATTTGACATATAAACATTATCTTTCAACTAGACTTTCATGAAACAATAACCATGATGAACAACCAGTGTAATCAACCAAGGATAGGAGTATGATTTTCAAACAGAAAATAGTTACCTTCTTCCAGAAATATCCATCAGTCTCATGGCAATCCCAATACTCGGAAGCATTAACAAGGTCGTGACAGCACTAATAAGAATAGATGCTGAGTCAGAACTGAGGCCAATATTTGCGAGGAGAACCTCTACTCCAGCCTGTTCAAGAATCTGAGGTGTGTAGTACAGAACTCCATTTATGCCAGCCAACTACAAATCAAAATGAAAGAAAGCATAAACCAATAAGAAGCCAATATATATAAAAATTAAGCTAACTAGCAAACATAGATATAAATTAGAAAGATGCATCCACACCTGCTGTAGAATCTGAATCCCAACACCAACAAGCAAAGCATGTCTCACCCCCGGCTCAAGAAGACTCTTCCACAGGGAACCCTTTACAGCTGTCTCGGATGGATGCACCATAGCAGGACCCACAGGATGCTGCTCAATAAGCTCCTTTGAGAAAAGGGCTGGTTGACTTACAAGGGCTGCTGCATGCACAAACTCCCCTCCTTCAGCTCCTTCAACTCCGGGCAGTGACACTATTGATCCTCTCATTGACCCTTGGGCGCCTTCTTGGTGCAAATATATCCTCTTAAAACCACCTTCCTTTTTCCCATCAGCGCCCTCCTTCTCTGACCATTTCCATGCCAACTGCCAACCACCTCCAATCCCCATGCTGCTCACAGCCTCCCCTGCCATGAGACTGCTATTCCTCATGCTCATTATACTGGCACGTGGGCCTGCTTCCTTGCCCTCCACCTCAGTTGCCTGGCGACTGAGCAATGGGCTATGCAAATTTTCTTCGTAATCAGTGCCAGCTGTTTCAGATGCATATCCTTCGTCCCCATATCCCTCATGGTGCAAACTCTCTTCATCCCAATGCTCCGTTTTTGGATGTTGCTGATCAGCTGCACCAGCAACACTGAACATGCTTCCAAAATTGGGGAACAGCGCACTGCGCATGCTTCCCATGGTTTCAGGGAGCTTCTCATGGACACTCCCAAAGAGGGTGACTAGCGGGTCCATTAGACGCATGCTGCCACGGCCCGCCAGGCTGCCACCTGCAGCTAGGGAGAGAGCACTTTGGCCACCCTTCACAGGTTGTGCCACCCATGAGAGGCCCTGTTCAGGCCCATAGAGAGTTATCCTCTCCCCTTCTGCCACATGATCATCTAGATACTCGTTCCCTGGGCCAATTATGTATTCCTCAACTGATGTGTCGGGGCCAACAGCCAAACCTTCGACAAGGAGAGCCATCTCACCTGTTGTATCAATTTCAAATCACCGCAGTTTTATATGATTAATGAACTTCCTCTTTTGTCTTTTTTATTAACTAGTGATTAACGAAATGGAAACAAAATCAAAGAAAAGAAAATAATGACCTGACACATCCTCTCTTCCACGTAACTTTTGCAAGACGCGTTTGGCCTCAGCCATGCGACCTTTACTCACAAGCCACCTAGGTGACTCAGGCAAAAAGAACACTGTCAATACAAAAAAAACCATTGAAGGAATGAACAAAACCCCCAGCATTATCCTCCAATTCGGTGAGGACATAAGTGACATCCCAAATACCATGCAATAAGACAAAAACATCCCTGCTGAACCACTGAACTGAGGCAGAGTGTTCAACAAGCCCCTGATCTCAGAAGGGGCTGTTTCAGAAATATACACTGGAACAAGTGTTACAGCCAGACCGATGCCAAAGCCGTCTATGAGTCTTGCCAGAAGCAAGATGTACACATTGGGGGACCACAGCATTACAAGCCCGCTGATGAAGTAGAGAAGTGATGAGACTATAAGCATAGGCTTCCTCCCGACTGAATCTGACACTACGCCAGAGAATGTTGTGATGATTGTGGCACCGATTAGTGACATGGCGACAATCAGACCTTCTATTGTGGGTTCGCTTTCCAGTTTGAATTCTTTCTTTATGTACAAAACAGCCCCTGGAAAAAATAAGGAACAACTGAGATGCTTTCTTAAAAAATTAGATGTATTCAATAAAGGATATGTGAGTACTGTGAGTTGCATTCAATTAAAGGAAGGATGTTGACAGAAGTAAAGTAGAATTAAATGATGGTTTACATCAGATAGGTTCCCAAATCATCATATAATTAGGGAATTTGGTACAAATATTCTAGAACAGAAGGGGGAAGGTAGAGTAAAGGAGATTCTTCCCTGCTTTATAAGGTCCATCAAGGTACTTACAATTAGAGTAAATTCTGAAATAAATCTATGAAACAAAGCAAGAATATACCAGCAATTGTAGCATTGTCCCATCCTTGAAGCAAATTACCAATAGAAGCAGCAATAGCCACTAGAGCAGCACCCCCCATGATTTTCACAAATATCCAACCAATGAATCCAATAGCAAATATAAACTGCTTGTGGAAAAGAATTAACAGGTAAGAAATCTATATCTAGAGTTCAATCAAAACCAACAAAAAATTCAGAAGAAAAGAAAGAACCACAAATACACTTGCTGATTAAAAAAAAAAACTGAGTTCTAGACTTTATTGCAATAGAAACACAACATCAAACAATCTGAAGGAACTCAGACTGGCAAAGAAGCCCTGGAAAGAAAAGAAGAAAAGCTCCCACTAAAAAAAATCTCAAAAAAAAAAGATAAGAAAAGCTCCCACTACTCAGAGCAGCTAGCCTTTTTTTTCTACAGGTGTAAGAACAACAGAAAGAAGCTCACTGGTTTGATTGAATTGATTGATAACAATCTCCAGCTATTACACCATCAGAAGCACGCTCCCCAACACTTTTAGTTCGGCCGACTATTCTTTTCCACTATAACCCTCACCACCTCTCTCTCTTTACAAACTGTTAATAATAAAAACATAAAATACAGTTACTTGTAAAATTATACAACTTTTTTATTGAAAGGTGGAGCCAGAATATTGATTGATAGAGAAGAAAATTCTCCCTTTGTCTCCCGCAACAGCAAGCACCAACAAGATACAAGAGTAATGTCAAAGAAGTAGTTCTCAGAAGAAAAAAAAAATGATAAAGAGGCAAATAAAAAAAAATTGAAAAGCCGCAACTAATCCAAAAGGTAACAGCTGTACCAGGCTGGAGTGAAAAATATAAGTACCTTTTCAGGCTAGAAGAATCGAATCTTATAATCTCCTATGTAACCTCAGAAATAGCAGAAGATGCCAAATTCGTGTAATAAAGGTAGGTTGAGACTTACGAATTCAGAAAGTATGGGACAAAAGTTGTCATTGGTACACCTCTTTCTCAATTAATGCGTTTACGGAGCTAAATGTAAAAGTTCTTCCTGCCCTTCGACCAAACTGTCAAAGTGGAAGGGAAGAGATGAGAAGAGAAGGCACAACGCGTGCGCATATGAAGTGTGTGTGAGAGAGAATGTGTGTGTGTGTGTGTGTGTGTGTGTGTGGCGGGGTCTGGGATAATATACGGAGTAATGGAGGTAGAAAGCTTTGACACCTGCATCGGACAACATGGGGCTTTCTTTCGTTATTGTGTTGGAAAATGGAAATTATTTTACAAAAAGAGTTCATATTTTGAATAAAAAAAGATGGAAAATTTTGAGTACACTAAAAATAAGTACACTATCAAGTTGATATTTTTTTATTGTTTTCTATACGTGGTATTGTGTTATTAGTGGGCGATCCGGTGAAATTTTTCTTAGGCTACCTTTTTTTTTTTTCTAAAGTAAAGTATATGTTCATTTTATTCTTGGAATTATAAAGAGCGATATGTCCTTAAATCTGTTGGTTATATACTTATATTGCATCATTTATTCATTATTGTTTGTCTGATTTAGATTTTTTTTCATGAGATGCTAAGCAGCCCAACTCAGCGGAGGACAATGTGGAGTCCATCTCCTGGAATGAATGATCAGTTATTCTGACGAATTGAACAGCACAATATATATATATATATATATATATATATATATAGAGCATGGCTAAAATAATATGCATAGTACACCACATAACGTACTATGCATATAGATATAGGTCAATAAATTGAGATTTAAGTTGCTCAATAAATTCTTCATGTGAAAATATTATAGGAAAATAAATTTCGTGATTTTTAGAGCTTTCTTGCTATTTTTTAAATATTTTTTAAAAACAATCCAGATTTAATACTACAAAAGTGTCATTTCTGGGCTGTTTTTAAAAAATATTTAAAAAATAGCAAGAAAGCTCTAAAAATCACGAAATTTTATTTCCTCCAAGATTTTGATATGAAGAATTTATTGAGCAACTTAAATATCAATTTAATGACCAAATTAAATACAAATGACCCCATAGTACGTTATGTGGTGTACTATGCATATTATTTTAGCCATGCTCATATATATATGAGGAGAGATCAAATGACAACAACTTTAGTGACACTAACTATAACAACAACCATTTTTTTCATTTTCAAAGTCCAAGTTGTTAATCCAAACCATCGAATATGATCTCCATAATAAAATATGTTTGCAGATCAAATTTTACATTTTTTTGAATTTTTTTACTATTTATTAAGACGGGTGCAAAAATATGCCAAAATTACAACTACCTGAATCGTTGAATTTTGCACCCATCTTAATAAATAGTAAAAAATTTCAAAAAATGTAAAATTTGATCTGCAAGAGTATTTTATTATGGAGATCATGTTGAACGGTTTGGATCAACAATTTGGACTTTAAAAATGAAAAAAATGATTGTTGTCATAGTTGGTGTCATCAAAGTTGTTGTCATCCGATCCCTTCACTATATATATATATATAGAGAGAGAGAGAGAGAGAGAGAGAGAGAGATAGGCTAGAGTGCTCCATGGAGCACCAAATCGCTAATGCTCCACATCGTATCTCCAATTTGAAAATTCAAACGACCGATCCAAACCGTTCAACATAATCTACATATTTAAAACTATTTGGAGATTGAATTTTATTTTTTTGCTATTTTTTAGAGAGGTATGAAAATCACAACTTTTGTTGGTTTAGAAACCGTTTGATTAGCAACTTTTTTACCTCTTTAAAAAATAGCAAACAATTTCAAAAAAAATATAAAATTCAATGTCCAAGTAAATTTTAATATGTAGATCATGTTGAACGGTTCGGATCGGTCGTTGAAATTTTCAAATTGGAGATAATAGATGTGAAGCACGAGAGGTTTGATACTCCATGAAGCACCAAACTTAAAAGAAAATTCGACAATTTTATACAATTGTAAGACTAACATTTTCACGCTGATCACTCAAATAATATATACCTCTTATACAACAACAATTTTAAACTTAAAAGAAAATTCGACATTCGGAAACAAATACAACATAAATTTTTAAACATGTCGCAGCGTTAATTTTTCTCTTTTTTTTTTTACAACAATAGCTCGTAGCCGTAGGCAGTGGAAGTTGTTGAAATTGTGTTGGAAATATCTCATCGATGTTGTACCGATGCTGAACAAGTTGAAGGTAATGTGTGGCTATGCATATCCCCCTCGCATCTGGTCAAGTTCTTGGTCCCACGGTTTTTGGCCTTTCATTGGTTTATATAATAATGAGAAATGTTTCTAGTGCAGAGTAGTTACAAATTACAATGAAAGAGGAAAAAAAAAATCTTTAGTTTAGTGCTGACAACTGTTTATTTTGTATGTCTCAGGCTCTCAGCTGTAATTATATATTTGTGATATGTAAAATAAATAACTGTTAACGAATAATTCTGTTATGATCAAAATTAATTTGATTGTGTTATTATTGATATCAAAATCAATTTGATTGTATAATTATTGATGAAAATCAACGATTGTAATTTATTTGTGTTTAAATTTTTTTGTCTATAGCAGAGTTATCTATTATTAATAATCAAATAAAATAAGTTTATATATAATTAAAATTACAGAAAATGATTAAATTTGAGAATTAATTATGTTATTTTCAATTGATAGATGTGCAATTATAGTTTTTTGAAAAAAAATTGACAGCCGTCCATACGAAAGGGATGAACACTAGACAGGCCTCTTATAAAAAAAAACATGAAGCATACAAGAGCCACTTTAAAAACAACTGTTTTATAATGTAAATTTAACTTTACCAAAGGATCCGAATCTTCTGCTTGTATTTGAGGCAAGCAGGACGTTGTTTGTCTCGATTCGACCGTCAGGAATGGATCGATCGTCACAAACGACTGTGATTTGATTCAGAAGGCATGTGTTTTGACCGTTAGATGAGTTTTGAACGATTCAGATCGAAACACTACATTGCTAATATTCATGGACAAATAATACGAAAAGCTTTAGTGTGATTTGCCAATTAAGGAGAAATATAGTGATTGGTTCGAGATTTAAAATGATATTTTAGAATTTTAAAGATTATAATGACAGGTGAGTGAAAGTGCAGAAGTAATACATATGATATTATCTTGTCTCTCAACGAAGAAACACAAATTCATAACTTTATAATTGATATTTTTTTTGAGAAAATATAATTGATATTTTGAAAAATGATAAATATCAAAAGTAACGTAACTTCTTAGTTCTTATATAAAAAAGGAAAAAATGATAAGAGTGCTTAAGAACAGTAACAATACTATAGGGATTTAAAGATTTGTAATAAATAGTTATGATTCTTTGAGAATCTAATATTGCGGAGAGAAAAAAAATGTGATGTCCTAAAAAGATTTGTAATAAATTATAAATAAAAAAAAAGAGTGGTGCAAAAACGCAAAAAATAGAAACGATCGAAGTTGCGAACACCGGCCATTTGAAAAAATCCAAAAGGCCAATTGAACTTTGATTTTTCCCATCTCTCTGCGCTTTGATTTTTTTAATAAAAGTTTGAAATTTTTTATATCTAACCTAAAAAAGTAAGAATAATATCTATTACCTTATATTCAAATTTTTTGCAATAATAACCCTATCTTTTAACGTTCATGTTCATGCGTGTTATCTAGACGCATGCGTTCAGATGTACTTATAAATTCATACAAAAAAAATTCTACAACTTGATGGCTTGCGACGATAATAAAAAACTAATTACGATCCCGACGAGCGCTGTCAGAGTTTGTAGAAAAAATATACTAATCATACATAATATTTTTCTAACAACTTTGATTGAGCTCGTCGGAATCATAATTACATTCTTTTTATCATCGTAAGCCATGGAATTTCAGATATCCAAGTCTACTTCCACAACGTCGAGTCTGATTTGTGATCGGAGGAATGTGCATCGAAAATTTGGCTCCATATTCAACTTATGTCTTAATTAG
Source organism: Eleocharis quinqueflora (assembly GCA_964058865.1). Taxonomy (NCBI): domain Eukaryota; kingdom Viridiplantae; phylum Streptophyta; class Magnoliopsida; order Poales; family Cyperaceae; genus Eleocharis; species Eleocharis quinqueflora. The sequence goes on from CAXKVX010001823.1 coordinate 116,742, forward strand.
TGATTTTTTATCATGAGTTTGCGTTGGAATCAATTTTGAGTCGCTCGTTTCTCCGATCACAAATCAGACTCGACGTTGTGGAAGTAGACTCAGATATCTATAGTTCCATGACTTGCGACGATAAAAATACTAATTACAGTCCCAACGAGTGCAGCTGAATTTGTTACATAAACTTACCTAAATACAATCTTTGAATTAAAATATTAATATTTTTAATAATAAAAAATTCAATGTTCAAAGTTTGAAAATTTTTGTTATGTTTGACCCAAAAAAAATAATAACATTTATAATCCTGGATTCAAATCTTTGGCGATAATAACCTTACTTTAATGTTCATGTTCACGTGTTATCTAGACGCATGTGTTCAGAAATATTTAGAATTTTTTTGTATGAATTTATAAGTATATCTGAACGCATGCGTCTAGATAACACACGTGAACATGAACATGAACGTTAAAAGATAGAATTATTATTGCAAAAAAATTAGATCTAATGTCATAGATATTATTCTTACTTTTTTAGATTAGATATAAAAAAATTCAAATTTTTATTAAAAGAATCAAAGCGTGTAGAGATGGGAAAAATCAAAGTTCAATTGTCCGGTGTTGTGAACACCGACCTTTTGGATTTTTCCAAATGGCCGGTATTCGCAACTCTGATCGTTTATATTTTCGCGTTTTTGAATCACTCTTTCTTTTTATTTATAATTTATTTATTGTATTTCTAATATTAAAAAAATCGGATGTCCCACTGTCAAGACCTCGAAAAAGACAAAAAAGTGGTGGTGAGTGGTGACTGACTGGCTGCGCGTGAATCCAGTGGGGTCCCATCACGTGACAAGATCTTTTTTCTTTCGTTGGGTTTTTGTGACATGATCTCAATAATAATACATCTCAGATTCTCGCTTTCGCTTTCGCAACATGGTTGTAAAAGCAACGGTGACATGACAGCTTCGGATCCAAACAAAAAAATTTGAGGCAGGTGTCAATGCAACACCTATCAAATGGCAGAAACCTAGCTCCCAATAGGCAAATAACGAGTGCCCCTACGAGCTTGTCATGAAGCTTGAAATGCTTGACCAAAAGTATATATATTTATAAGAACTAAACTGGCCTTTTTTTTTTTTTTTTTGATTTGAACTAAACTGCCTTCAAGCTTTACCACAGGTCTAACAAGTGACAAGCGAGTTCAGATCTGGTGCGGACTTTATGAATTAAATCATGATCGTTTGTTACTTACATCATATTAATTTTTGTGTGGAATCATTAAAAAAAACACTACAAAATATCATATTCTATTATGAGAAGTGTTTCTGATCATATTATTTCATTTATGAGTGTTAATCTTTCAAGAAAATTCCACAAAGCATCGCATCTTACTACGAGAAGAGTTTCTTCTCCGAGTGCTTCATTTAAATGTTATAAACAACAAATAAAACACAATGAAGAAGCAAACAATACTACTCTAAGTGCTTAATGTTGAGTACTTAACTTATGAGTGATTCAGATCAGAGTACTTCATTTATTGATGGTAATCACTAAAGAAACATCACAAATCATATTAACTTACTACTAGAAGTGTTTCTTATCTGAGTACTTTATTTATGGGTGGTAACCATTAAAAAAACACCACAAAGCATCATATCCTACTATGAGAAGCGTTTCTGACCAGAGTACTTCATTTATGAGTGGTAACCTTTCAAAAAACTCCACAAAACATTGTATCTTACTTAAGGTATGAGTGATTCTGATCAGAGTACTTTATTTATAGATGGTAACCACTAAAAAACATCATTAAACATATTATTCTACTACTACAAGTGTTTCTTAGTTGAGTACTTCATTTATGAGTGATATCCATTAAAAATACAACACAAAGCATCATATCCTATTTCGAGAAGAGTTTCTAATCAAAGCACTTTATTTATGAGTGTTAACCTTTCAGAAAAACTCCACAAAGCATCATATCTTATAACGAGAGAAATTACTTCTCCGAGTATTTAATTTAAGTGTTGTAAACAATGAATAAAACACCACAAAAAAACACAGATTACCACTCTAAGTACTTAATGTTCGAGTACTAAATTTATGAGTGATTCTGATCAGAGTACTTCATTTAAGGGTGGTAACCATTAAAAAAATATCACAAAGCATATTATGTTACTACGAGAAGTGTTTCTTATCTGAGTACTTTATTTATGTGTGGTAACCATTAAAAAACACCACGAAGCATCATTTCCTACTATGAGAAGCATTTCTGATCAGAGTACTTCATTTATGAGTGGTAGCCTTTCAAGAAAACTCCACAAAGCATCGCATCTTACTACGAGAAGAGTTTCTTCTCCGGGTACTTCATTCAAATATTGTAAACAATGAATAAAATGCAATGAAGAAGCAAAGAATACTACTCTAAGTGCTTAATGTTGAATACTTAACTTATGAGTGATTCATATCAGAGTACTTCATTTATGGATGTTAACCACTAAAGAAAACATCACAAAGCATATTAACCTACTACTAGATGTGTTTCTTATCTGAGTACTTCATTTATGGGTGTTAACCATTAAAAAAATACCACAAAGTATCATATCGTACTATGAGAAGCGTTTCTGATCAGAGTACTTCATTGATGAGTGGTAACCTTTCAAGAAAACTCTACAAAGCATCATATCTTACTACGAGAAGAGTTTCTCCTCCATATACTTCATTTAAATGTTGTAAACAGTGAATAAAACACAACGAATAAGCATAGAATATCATTCTAAGTTCATAATGTCGAGTACTCAACTTATGAGTGATTCTGATCAGAGTACTTCATTTGGATGTTAACCATTAAAGGAAACATCACAAATCATATTATCCTACTACAAGAAGTATTTCTTATCTGAGTACATTATTTATTGGTGGTAACCATTAAAAAAACACAACAAAACATCATATTCTACTGTGAGAAAAGTTTCTCATCAGAGTAATTCATTTATGAGTGGTAACCTTTCAAACAAACACCATAAAGCATCTTATCCTACTACGAGAAGAGTTTCTCATATGAGTACTTCGTTTATGAGTACTTCATTTAAGTGTTGTAAACGGTGAATAAATCACAACAAAGAAGCATAGAATACCAGTCTAAGTTCATAATGTCGAGTACTTAACTTATGAGTGATTCTGATCAGAGTACTTCATTTATAGATGGTAATCATTAAAGAAAACATCACAAAGCATATTATTCTACTACGAGAAGTGTTTGTTATCTGAGTACTTCATTTATGGGTGGTAATCAATAAAGAAAACTACACAAAGCATCAAATCCGACTATAAGATGTGTTTCTGATCAGAGTACTTCATTTATGACTGGTAACATTTCAAGAAAACTCCACAAAGCATCATATCATATTACGAGAACAATTTCTTCTCCGAGTACTTTATTTAAGTATTGTAAACAATGAATAAAACACCACAAAAAAGCAAAGATTACCACTTAAGTGCTTCATGCCCGAGTACTTAATATATGAGTGATTCAGATCAGAGTACTTCATATATGGTGGTAATGATTAAAGAAAACATCACAAAGCATATTATCCTACTACGATAAGTGTTTCTTATTTGAGTACTTCATTTATGGGTGGTAACCATTAAAAAAAATACCACAAAGCATCATATCCTTGTTTGAGAAGCATTTCTGATCAGAGTACTTCATTTATGAGTGGTAACCTTTAAAGAAAACTCCACAAAACATCATATCTTACTACGAGAAGAGTTTCTTCTCCGAGTACTTCATTTAAGTGTTGTAAACATTGAATAAAACAGAACGAAGAAGCATAAAATACAACTCTAAGTGCTTAATGTCGAGTACTTAAGTTATGAGTGATTCTGATCAGAGTACTTCATTTATGGATGGTAACCACTAAAGAAAACATCACTAAGCAGATTATCCTACTATTAGAAGTGTTTATTATCCGAGTACTTCATTTATGGATGGTATCAATTAAAAAAACACCACAAAGCATCATATCCTACAATGATAAGAGTTTCTGATCAGGGTACTCCATTTATGAGTGGTAACCTTTCAAAAAAACTCTAATAAGCATCAAATATTACTACGAGAAGAATTTCTACTACGAGTACTTCATTAAAGTGTTGTAAATAATGAATAAAACACCACACAAAAAACATATATTACCACTCTAAGTGTTTCATTCTGAGTACTTAATTTATGAGTGATTCTGATCACAATACTTCATATATGGATGGTAACAATTAAACAAAACATCAAAAAACATATTATCTTACTACGAGAAGTGTTTCTTATCTGAGTACATCATTTATGGGTTGAAATCATTAAAAAAAAACACCACGAAACATCATATCCTACTATGAGAAGCGTTTCTTATCAGTTTACTTCATTTATGAGTGATAACCTTTCAAGAAAACTCCACAAATCATCATATCTTACTACGAGAAAAGTTTCTTCTCCGAGTACTTCATTTAAGTGTTGTAAACAGAAAATAAAACATAAATAAGAAGCATAGAATATCACTCTAAGTGCTTAATGTCGAGTACTTAAGTTATGAGTGATTCTGATCAGAGTACTTCATTTATGGATGGTAACCACTAAAGAAAACATCACTAAGATAATTATCCTACTATTATAAGTGTTTATTATCTGAGTACTTCATTTATGGTTGTTAACCATTAAAAAAATACCACAAAGCATCATATCTTACTACGAGAAGCGTTTCTGATCAGAGTACTTCATTTATGAGTGGTAACCTTTCAAGAAAATTCCACAAAGCATCGTATCTTACTACAAAAAGAGTTTCTTCTCCATGTACTTCATTTCAATGTGGTAAACAGTGAATGAAACACAACGAAGAAGCATATAATATCATTCTAAGTTCATAATGTCGAGTACTCAACTTATGAGTGATTCTGATTAGAGTACTTCATTTGGATGTTAACCATTAAAGAAAACATCACAAATCATATTATCCTACTACGATAAATGTTTCTTATCTGAGTACTTCATTTATGGGTGGTAACCATTAAAACAACACCACAAAGAATCATATCCTACTATGAGAAGCGTTTCAGATCAGAGTACTCCACAAAACATCATAATTTACTACGAGAGGAATTTCTTCTCTGAGTACTTCATTTAAGCATTGTAAACAATGCATAAAACACAACGGAGAAGCATAGAATATCACTCTAAGTCCTTAATGTTGAGTACATAAGTTATGAGTGATTCTGATCAGAGTACTTTATTTATAGATTGTAACCACTACAGAAAACATCACTAAGCATATTATCCTACTGCAAGATGTATTTCTTATCTGAGTACTTCAATTATGGGTGATATCCATTAAAAAACACCACAAAGCATCATATCTTATTTCGAGAAGAGTTTCTGATCAGAGTACTTCATTTATGAGTGTTAACCTTTCAAGAAAACTCCACAAAACATCATATCTTACTACGAGAGGATTTATTCTTCGAGTACCTCATTTAAGTGTTGTAAACAATGAATAAAACACCACAAAAAAACATAGATTACCACTATAAGTGTTTCATGTCCGAGTACTAAATTTATGAGTGATTCTGATAGTAGTACTTCATTTATGGGTGGTAACCATTAAAGAAAACATCACAAAGCATATTATCCTACTACGAGAAGTGTTTCTTATCTGAGTACTTCATTTATGAGTGGTAACCATTAAAAAAACACCACAAAGAATCATATCCTACTATGAGAAGCATTTCTAACCAGTGTACTTCATTTATGAGTGGTAACCTTTCAAAAAAACTCCACAAAGCATCATATCTTACTATGAAAAGAGTTTCGTCTCCGAGTACTTCATTTAAGTGTTGTAAACAGTGAATAAAACACAATGAAGAAGCATAGAAAAACACTCTAAGTTCATAATGTCGAGTACTTAACTTATGAGTGATTCTAATCAGAGTATTTCATTTATGGATGTTAACCATTAAAGAAAACATCACCAAGCATATTATCCTACTATGAGAAGTGTTTCATTTCTGAGTACTTCATTTATGGGTGGTAACCATTAAAACAACACCACATAGCATCATATCCTACTATGAGAAGCGTTTCTGATTAGAGTACTTCATTTATGAGTGGTAATCTTTCAAGAAAACTCCACAAAGCATCGAATCTTACTACGAGAAGAGTTTCTTCTCCGAGTACTTCATTTAAATGTTGTAAACAGTGAATATAACACAACAAAGAAGCAAAGAATACTACTCTAAGTGCTTAATGTCAAGTACTTAACTTATGAGTGATTCTGATCAGAGTACTTCATTTATGGATTGTTACCACTAAAGAAAACATCACAAAGCATATTAACCTACTACTAGATGTGTTTCTTATCTGAGTACTTCATTTATGGGTGGTAACCATTAAAAAAATATCACAAAGTATCATATTCTACTATGAGAAGCGTTTCTTATCAGTGTACTTCATTTATGAGTGGTAACTCTACAAATCATCATATCTTACTACGAGAGAAGTTTCTTCTCTGAGTACTTCATTTAAAGATTGTAAACAATGAATAAAATACAACGGAGAAACATAGAGTACCACTCTAAGTGCTTAATATTGAGTACTTAAGTTATGAGTGATTCTGATCAGAGTACTTTATTTATAGATTGTAACCACTAAAGAAAACATCACTAAGCGTATTATCCTACTACTAGAAGTATTTCTTATCTGAGTTACTTTAATTTTGGGTGATATCCATTAAAATAAACACCACAAAGCATCATATCCTATTTCGAGAAGAGTTTCTGATCAGAGTAATTCATTTATGAGTGTCAACCATTCAAGAAAACTCCACAAAACATCATATCTTACTACAAGAGTAATTTATTCTTCGAGTACTTCATTTAAGTATTGTAACAATGAATAAAATACCACAAAAGGCGTAGATTACCACTCTAAGTGCTTCATGTCCGAGTACTAAATTTATGAGTGGTTCTGATAATAATACTTCATTTATGGGTGGTAACCATTAAAGAAAACATCACAAAACATATTATCCTACTACGAGAAGTATTTCTTATATGAGTTCTTAATTTATGAGTGGTAACCATTAAAAGAACACCACAATGTATCATATCCTACTATGAGAAGCATTTCTGGCCAGCGTACTTCATTTATGAGTGGTAACATTTCAAAAAACTCCACAAAGCATCGTATCTTACTATGAGAAGAGTTTCTTCTCCGAGTACTTCATTTAAGTGTTGTAAACAGTGATAAAACGCAACGAAGAGGCATATAATACAACTCTAAGTGTTTAATGTCGAGTACTTAAGTTATGGGTGATTCTGATCAGAGTACTTTACTTATAGATGATAACCACTAAAAAAACATCACTAAGCATATTATTCTACTATTAGAAGTGTTTTTTATCTGAGTACTTCATTTATGGGTGGTATCCATTAATAAAATAGCACAAAGCATCATATCATATTTTGAGAAGAGTTTTTTATCAGAGTACTTCATTTATGAGTGTTAACCTTTCAAGAAAACTCCACAAAACATCATATCTTACCACGAGAGGAATTTCTTCTCCGAGTACTTCATTTAAGTGTTGTAAACAATGAATAAAACACCACCAAAAAGCATAGATTACCACTCTAAGTGCTTCAAGTCCGAGTACTAAATTTATGAGTGATTTTGATCAGAGTACTTCATTTATGGATGGTAACCATTAAAGAAAACATCACAAAGCTAGGAATCGAAGATTGGTTTGCTTGTTTAGAAGAAATCAAAGATCGGTTTCGAAATTGTAAAGAACGCATATTTTGTTAGTGAAATCTGTCCCAGTAGAAAGATTTGGTTTCGGGAGTCCCGTGGACGTAGGCCTAGTTGATTAATAGGCCGAACCACGTTAAATTGCGTGTTCTTTTAGTTATCCTGATTGCTCTTGCGCTCTACTCTCTCTCTCTATATATATTACTATTGCTCTTTCTTGATTTGTGAATTGCTCTTTTATTTGTAGAACTTGCTTGCTTCAACTTTTGACCAGGTGATTAAGGTCTAAAAGTTTTAATTGTAATTGTTGATTGAAAACGCTTTCACCTTATTGTTGATCTTAGTCTTTGCTACTCTAAGCCCCAATATTTCTAACAATTGGTATCAAAGCACACATGTTTATACATAGTCAATTACCAAAATCTTGTTAGTTCTTGACTTTGTGAAAAATAGCACAATTGAAGTTTGTGAAAGAACCCCCTGTTTTTGGTGTTGGTTGCAAGAGCTTAGGGCTAAGCGCGTGCATATAAAAACACTGAAAAATAAATAGGGTTGGTTGATAAAAGAGTAAAAAAAAAGTATGAAACCCCGTCGCTGCGAACAAGAACTGAATGGTTTTGTTGTGCCCTCATCAGAAGTGAAACCAAAGCGATTATGAGAAAAGTCGCAAGAAGTGAATCCAAGCTAACTGTATCGAATGAAACGGCAGTAGAGTCTCGCGACGCATCAACACCAGGCGCGAAGCGTAGGGCCCAGTTTAGGTCGATCTACTCTCCAGTCCAGAGGTAGAGGAGAGCCCTAGATAAGTACCAGGAGTAGTGTTTCTATCCTGATAGTAGAAAAGATTACCACTTGTCATTATGGTTGAATGAGGAGTGCGCCTATGCATAAGTTGACTAACTTGACTATGCCTTCACTGCACGCCTAATTGAATAGGTCTCTGGCTTGTCTCTTGCCACTTGTTGCCTAAGTGAAGTTAACAAACAAAAGCTTCTTTGTCTGTCTGAGGAAGGTCTGTAATACTTTCGCCGAGTGAGGAAAGAAAGCCCAATATTAGCTATACATCCTCCTTGCATTTATGTCGGAGCATTTCTTTTGGAAAATGTGTATGGTAAAGTACCTTATTTTATTTGATCTTTGAAAAGTAGTTGAAGACGGTTGGACACCAAAGTATGAGTTAGATGGTGTAACTCTTACAAAAGAATCCAAAGAACTTAAGTACACCAATGACAATGCTATGAACACCATATTAAGCTCAAATTCATGAGTCAATTGCTTTATCTTTCACACATTCCTCTAATGCTAAGGAAATATGAAATGTTTTAGTACTTAGGTATGAAGGAAACAAACATATGAAAAAGACTCGAAAGGTCGGAATAGCAACAAAGTTAGAGAATATGAAATTTGAAGATAACGAGTCCTTTGAAAGTCTCTATCATAGACTCGTATCTCTAAGAAATGAATCCGTTGAAGTAGGATCTAACATTTGTGATGAAGATTTTGTAGGTAAACTCTTGAGGATCGTATCCAAGAAGTCCAGTTGGAATGGCATCATGAACTCTATTAAAGCTTTACAAGCCAAATGACTCACCTATCAACCCGAAGAGGTATATGCACAACTTTGCTCACATGAGGAGAATCATAAGGAAGTAAAGTTCATAACCTTAATCAAATCATTGACATTACCCGTACAATATTCTTACAATCCACCTTACAAATTCGAGACAAGTGAAGTGATATACCAAAACCTCCACCAAGTACTCTCCAAGGACAAAGATCTTCTCACCAAGCTAGTGAAAGGAGGAATAGAATTCGAAAGTAAAGTAAATGAGGAGAGATTAGCTCAAGACAAAAAAGGTAGTATGCCTATCTTGCAACAAGGAAGGTCATAGCATTCAAAATTGCTATGTGATCTTTCCTCAAAGAAGAAGACTACAAGAAGGACGTTTTAAGAGAACTAACAAGAGAGCTATGCAAACAACTTGGATAAGTGAATCCAAAGAAAGTGAAGATGAGGAAGAAGAAGTGAACCTCGAGGGAGGAGAAGTTGAAAACAAGCTAGCCCTCATCGAAAAGAAACCAAGAACATTCTTGAAGATTGCACTTGAGATCATAAAGGAACAAGGGATGACAGATCCGAAGAAAATTCGCATTTTGAAGCAAATGGCTCAAGTTAAGGACGATTATGCAAAAGAACAAGAAGAGGCCTTAATGAGAGGTAAATTCCCAAGAATAGTCACCACCAACAAGGTGGAAAAACCTTCGACACTTGGAAAGATGGATGATGCTAAGAAAATCAAGAAACTTTTGAGTCTTGCAAAAGTGGATGCTCAAGTACAAGAGAAGACAACTCAATCAAAAGCTAAGACTACAAGCACTCAAGAATTGGAGGCCCCATAGCTGAGCTAATACAGTAGTTTTTGACA